>CM075860.1:73303704-73538704 GCA_037975125.1 Latrodectus hesperus | reverse complement strand
AACACTTCTAAGATACCTGGAAAATTATTCAGCAGAAAGATGTTTATATTAATTCAAAGCAACTGAATCTGCAATTCCTGCTTGTTTAAATTGATGTTTATTCAAGTTGTCTTATACACACACATATGTTGAAAAGAAAAATGTTTCAATTTAAATGTCGAATATAAAAGAATCATTTATAATCGTAAATGATTCAATAGAAGCAATGGAAATACTTCAGCGTGTAAATATTTAGAAAATATTTTTAGAAATAGAAAATTAAAATTCCGTAACAACTGTAACAAATCAAAGTTAGAATGTCTATTAGAATTTTCTATTTGGTATTTGGTTATTCAGGAATAAAAATCCACTTCGTTGTCAGTGAATGTTTCCAATTAAAATATTTTAAGAAGAGTTTTGATTGTTGAATATGCATTAAGTCCACAAATGCTAAACTTTATGTTAGAAAATAATTAGTTTCTTAATGATAAATATTGGAATTTCAAAACTGAAAACATTTTATCTTTCAATATTGTTCCATTTATATTGTTTAGATATTGTATTTTGAAGATCAGTATTATATAAAGTAAAATTTTTAAGAAATATTTTGCTAAATGTAAGAAAGTTCATCGTATAAAATTTTTCAATGTTTATTTTAGGGAAAATGACATTTGTGGTCAACTCATGACAATTCTTGTGAAATTGGGGGACTATATATAAAATTTGAACTTTTAATTCAGAATTGTTGGAATATAAATGGAAATTTGATTGGTGCTAAAATTATTTTATGGACAATTTTTCCGTGCACATGTAAAATTTTAAATCATAAGCAAATACTGATAATTCATAATTGAGGTTTCTTCTTGAGCGTATAAATCGGTAAAAAAGGCTTAGCATGTATTGATAAAATTTGCTTACATTTAGTAGATTTTTTAATGGTTACAACGCATAACTTATGATTGCCTCAGCTAATTTTAAACATGCTGCTAGAGTAGTTTCATATCATAAAATAATTCACGATCATTTGATGTCAATACAATATAAGGCAACTTTTCGAATGTTTTAAAATGATTCACACTTTTTTTTTTGAAACGTATGATCGTAAATTGAATAATTTTCTTTTTATGTAAAAGTAGTCTGCAGCCATGGACCTTCAGATTGTTGAAAAAATGTCATTTTTGTTTGTGATAATACATTAGAAATAATGTTTTGAGTTCTTTATATTTTCTAAATTTAGTACTATAATAAAGCATTTCACGGTATTTCAAAGCCGCTTTGTGCCCAATATGCTACAGCGTCAAAAAAATACTCATGTACTACTCATTTGTATTGATATTTTTACGAACATTACCAATGATAGTAACCTCCTCTGAAATACTATGTATAAATTTCAATCACTATAAGCAACAATATATAAACTAGGTGCAAATCAAATAGATGTATTGTTAAACTAAAAGCCGAAGAACTAACTATTCATCTGCTAGTTCGATAAACAAAATAATTTTGGAAATTGAATAATAATAAATATACAGGAATGTAAAAATAAACAGGATAATAATAAATAAACAGGAAATAAAATAATAAATAAACAGGAAATAATATAATAAATAAACAGGAATGTCTAGATTTAATAAAAGTTACTAGATGATGTTTGAAAATACTAATAATATTTACACCATACTCATTTTTAGTCTTAATTTCAATTACTCATAATGCTAATACATTTTTTTAATAATAAGCTATTTTACTTTTAAAAATATTTATTTCACTAGTACACATACTTTTCTCTTGTAAAATAGCATTTCATTTTAACTTTGTATTAAGGTTAATTTCGAGAAAGTATAACGTATGATAATTCAGATCTATTTCATCGATTATTAGTGCTTTCTACATGTTGTTAATAATATTGTAAAGTAATTAGCAGTTCCTTAAAAATTTAACTCTATTTTCATATTATAAATATTTAATCTTCTATAATAATTAAGCTGCAGAACAATTAAAATTCGTATTTACTTTTGTTTTAGATACTGACTTATATTTGATTTTATAATGGATCATTTAAATTGGTTAACTTAACAATAATTCATTGTGGCTACATACTGTGTTTGATTGGATGGCGAGTAATATTCAATTTGATAAGTTGCCTGCGGAACATTGATTTTCATGTTTTGCATAACCCATCCAATACTAACCTTGATCTATTGGCGTGTATAAACTGTTGAAATTTAAACCACTACATAGTGTTATTTCAGATAATATTCTCCATTAAATATTTGAAATGCAGAAATTTTAATCAATGTTTTTCATTTTTTTTGTAAATATAAATTATAAGAACTTTTTACATTTCTAAGGTTTCATTCTGTTTATAAAAAGTCTAAATGAAAGCAATTTCTCAAACGTTATAATGTTATATGATTTAAGATATCGTTTTGATAAAAATATTGAAACAATATTATATTATGTAATGATTATATTAATCACGCTCCTTCTTTGCTATTAATGGCACAGATATACCGTATAATCCAGCAGGCTAAATTCTGAATTTTTTTGGCGATGAAAAAATATTGCTAAGATTACGTATTGTGGTGACCATGATGATGCTACTACTAGGGTTGCAAATATATCATTTTCTGCATAATTCTTATTGGTCTCCATATCGATGACATAATAAAAATTAGGTTGCCACATACATAACAAAATCCTCAAACTCAGAATTTGGCATCCTGAATTATACGACATCTGTTACCTATTAATAATTTAACTTAAAATTTATATTTGAGATCAAGAGAAATTAAAATTTTTTTATACTGCGAATGTTGTAAACCCTTCTAGATTGAAAATATGGAATCTTGCTATTTTTACCTTCATTTCAAATCTTCCAAGCAATAAATTTATCTTTTCTGCAAGTAAAAATTTGTTATAAATGCGAATTATATCAAAAATATAACAAAACTTTTTGATAAGTTATGTTAAACACGTAACGTTTCATATTAACAATATAGATTATTTTAGTGTCTCTTTATAAACTGATAAATAATTTTAGTTCTCTGTAAGCATTTTTATAGGATATTAATTTAAAGTAATGATAGAACTTCATTCTGAGAGACATTTTGCGTGTGAATCCTAAAACATTTGTTAGTGGAGTTATTATCATTTTATCCAATTCCTGATATTATTCTTCTTCAATAATCAGAAGTTTCAGTCAGAGAATTAAAATTTCGAAATACTGATATACATCCAACAACATTTTCATATTAATTTAGTTTAAATTCGGTAATAAAGCTGCAGTTTTTAACTGTATATTTTAGTATGAAATTAAATTTTATTTAACTTTTCTGAATTGTATAATATTTTTAAATATGCTTATTTAATATTAATTGAAATTGTTGCAAATTTACATTTAAGTTAGTTTATATTACGTATAGTGATGTTTTTATTCCTTTTACTGTAACGCGATGATTCAAATGATTCGCTTGAATATAAATATTTATAAAAAATAAATGTGTCCTTATTACTTGATATGAAGCATAAGCGACATGCTGTTTGGGGATTAATTCATGATTATGAATTTTCTCTAAATGTGCTGCTTCGAAATTTTTGAATTAATGTCATAGGCTGAATTTGTCATTCGAAAATTTATGATGTCTCTTTAGTTTAATTGTAACAAATTAATATCGATAAATTAAATATTACAACTACTTATATGCTTCAAATTTGATTTAAACTCACTTCTCTGGTAGATTTTTTTGTGCTTTAGTAATAAATTATAAACTATTTTATTAATTATTTTTACTGTCCTTGCATCAATTATTTTATTTCAATAATTTCTTAATTGATATTTCTATAATAATTTCGCAGATTTTCTATAGGATATTTGGAAACATGTATAAGTAGATTATATTGAAAAGTGTATGGTTAGAACATGTTGGTTTTCCCTTTATTAAATGAACTCACACAATAACAAAGAATTAATTTCTTTTATCATACCTTTTATTTCTCCAATAATGTGCTACAAGAAATTCGTACAATACCTAAATATAATAAGAAGTCACCAAATAACACCTTACGTAAGTTAACGATAACATTTCTTCAACTTTTTTTTAAAAAAAAAAGTTCAATCATCTCATGCATATACAGAGAGATGTTCCTTAGATCCAAAGCAAAACTTCGTCACAAGCAGTATACACATCAACTGATTGTTTTAGTTTCGAAATAGTTTTCCTCACTGTCTGATGGTATTTCCTAGTTATGCGCCTCAGCTCTAACGTGACCTGAAACTCTGAATACATAAAACACATTAAATTAATGCACAGCCGTGTCTAGAATATACAAAAGCCAGATGATTCTCTTTTTTTTTCGCCAAGTGAAATTTTCTCGCCAACGTACTCGATATGTTGTATTTGAAAGTTTCGTCACCATCTTAATCAATGCCGCTTACACTTACTTCCAGTGCGATTTTTTTCACCTCATACCCTTGGTTGTTTGTTGTTTGTGTTGGTTATTTTATTCAGTTGGGGGCGTTTACTTGTGCCGTCAGAGAAAGAAAAGTTTTGCATACTTTGTGAATGAAGATCTCTTTTAAGCACTTCTCAAAACTCTGAACTTTTAACTCATTTTTGGTAATGGAGATGCCTTTTATATAGCGATGAAGATAAATTTAACGACACCTGAAACAGATTCTAAAAATGATAAATACAAATAAATATTTTACTGGATTTTAAATTCGAACTTACTTTAAATGTTTCTCGTGTTTCGTTAAACACTGAAATAACATTGTAATATTAAAATATTTTCTAGTTTTATTGATTTTTATAATATTTTATCATTTGAATGCCTAAAATACGGTAATAGAATTAAACTTCCATAAAATAAGGAAATTTTAAGGGTTTTTATGGAATAGAAAAGATTATATGTGAAAATTGTTAAATTATTTCATTGTTTGTACTAAGAGGAAACTATTATTTCTGTTACGTATTCAAATCGAACTTTGATTTTAAAATATTGTTTATTATGCTTGATATTGTTTATTGTTCAATATGTTTTAGTCAAATAAGGTTTTTAAATATCAATTTTTGTATTATTTACTATCAATAATACTTCAGTTAATAGCACATCACTGTGACTAAAATGTGCTTTCTGATAAAGTTCTGAACATCGAAAATACAGGATTAAGAAGAAATGGATAAAATTATATAAAATTTACTCTATACATATTCCTTAAAAGATATGCATTAAAATGAGAATGAACGATTGTATACTGTAATTTCAGTGTAACTGTGTCAATCGCTATTCTACATTACTCAAAATCTTTATACAAAGAATGTTCATTTGAAGTGTTACTTGTATAATTTTTTCACTTGAATAGATTCAATATCCTACATAAAATAAAAAAAGTGCTATTCAAATATATTTTAAATTTATAATGAGAATAAAATTTTGGTCATATTGATTGTCGATCATATATATTACTGATTGCATTATCCATTCTTAAAATCCAGTATTGTCCATCAATCGCGATTTAATGCTATTTGAAATCTTTATACGCAATGAATGCCAATTTGAATTGCCTTCTTGGGTAATTTTTTACATGCATAAATTAAATTTGCTAAATAAAACAAAACTAGAGTGTTATTTAAGCGTATGTTAGATTTATAATGAGAATAAAATGTTGCTCATGTATACTGTAGACTATACATCGTTGATTGTATCAATCATCATAGAAATCTAGCTTTATGTAGAACTTAAAAAAAGTATCGTACATGCTAATGAGGAATCAATCGAAGTAAGAGAGCAGGCGAAATGATAGTAACTTCCTTTTGTGCCATTGTATGAGAAAGCAGGCATACCGTCCCCTGCAAAGATATACAGTGCTCAACAATATGCGTAATTGTATCTCAATGCTTATAGTCTATCATTGAATAGTCGTTGTCTTCACGAACCATTCTTCATTTGCAATACGTCGAGTGTGTCATGCAATGTACGTAATGTGTCATTTGGTAAGCTTCGATTTTCACGCATTGGTATCTGCAATGGACCATTAAATTGCGGCAATGTACACGTGAATAGCATGCAATGTTGTGTTTAAATAACGCTCACCATTATTTTTAATTATGACATAAATCACATTCCTACTTGCATCTTCACAAAAGTCCAATTAGAAATCTAATACACAAGAGATAAATAACTGCTAAGTGTCACATTTTTATAGCATCATACTGATTTGTGTCACTAGTTTGGGAAGCTACTGGATTCTATTTACACTCATTACGAATTCATTGATATAATATAAATCGATTATTGAGTAGCTAAAGGAATGTATAAGTAAATTTAAACCATTACTCCATGCCGTACTTCTTTCTGAAAGGAATTGCCCAAAGTTCTTTCTTATTACCATAAAACAGTACTCCTTTTCTAAACAATCAATTTATTAAGTCTAATTTTCTATGATTATTTATATACTATATTCATCTGTGAGTTTTCATTTAATGCCTTTATATCCAAAAAAATATTTCATGTAATATTCAGTCATGAAATTAGGCATAAAATCAACTCATTTTTGATTTTATAGCTTCTTACATTTTAAAAAAAATGTATTTTAAATACACTTATGCCTTGCGTTATCTCTGAAATTGATATTTCATGACTTTGTCTGGCATTTCTTATGACCTGATCAACAACCTAAATTTTCAACATTTCTAAGATGATATAATTCATAAAGAAATAGTAAGCCATCTATTTAGTAATAAGGAGATTTGTATGTTATGTTAAAATAAACATCAACAACACGATATCATCTCCTTAAACAATTTTATTCAATTTCCTTTACTATTGCAGACATTCTTCCAATCGTTTCCACACTTAAAATTAAGTAAAATTTATAAGTAAATATTAAAAAGCTCATTAAATATCCCTTTTATGATTATTCTCAAGTTTTTTTATAATATAGTATAATTTGTTTATAAGCTTGAAACAAAATATGCTTTCGTATGATACAGAAATATTTTCTTCTTCAGTATATTGTACAATATATTGCTAATCAGAAAATAACTTGCAAAAATATTGATTTTCATTTTTGTATACTCGCTGTGAGTTAAAAACTATTTACTATTTCCTTATAAATTAAAAACTAAATTATTCACAATGTAAAAAATTAAAGAGGATCTCTTTTTTGTACTATTTTTATTTATATATCTAATGCCCAAATAGAAGAAAATTCCATCTCAAAAACAATATTCAGCTATTCGAAAAATTGTTTATAATTCTCATAATCACGAACATAATTTTAAAAACATACAAATGCACATAAATCTCTCTTAAAATTCTAATTAATTTTTTCTCCTAAATTAAAAAAAATGTCATTGAAAATATTCCTCCTCATAACATTCGAAATAACATAAATTTTGTGACAGAAATACATTTTCGGAAACAAAGAAGGATATTCAACCTGGAGTGCACCGTGTTATTTTCTTAGACACGAAATTCCATCGGTTCCTAGGCTTTTTGACCGACGGAAAAAACGTACCGTGTTTCCCTTCTTATAACTCATAGTATGGATTTTTCCAGTTTTCTATATTCAGGAAAAAAATTCCTAAAAAACATAGTCAATAAAACGGGAGAAAAATATCACTGTTATATACAGAAAGACACATATTTTTCTCTCAGTCTGAGAAGAAAATATGAAAGAAATATCGTATAATAGTTCACTCTAATATTGTAGATTTCGCATCTGAAAAATTCTGAGCAAAAAAAGAGACTCATGTTTACTTGTTTTTTTTTTTTTTTTTTTTTTTTTTTTTTTTTTTGTCCAAAAGAAACGGTTTTTTGTGTCGGAGTTTGCTAAAGTTTTATTAGAGAAATATGATTTACGGAAGATAAGATCTGTAGGTTGGATCTTACTTTCCACCCTTTGAAACCTTGAATATTTCTAAACTATTCAAAATATTTTGATTGCTTTTGTTTTATTAGAAAATGAAATTACTATCACACTGGATTGATGGATATATATTATATTTTATTACGTGACGTATATATCAATCTAGTAAATATAATTTAAATAATAATATTTCATAAAGTGATGGGTAAATGATTTAGTTGAATTATTTTTTATTGTAAATAATTGATCATTCCATAATCGTGCAGAGTTTCTAGCAACTAATATTATCAAACACAACACACCAATTATGCCATAAGCTTAAAATAAGATTTATCGAAATATATTTTTCCATAAAATATTAAAATAAGCTTATTAAATCATTTTTTACAATTAATCACAGTATATTTTTATTTTTACTTGTATATTTAAAAAATTGCCCTTACTATATAAAAGGATATTGAATTATTGAATATTTTATCTTATATATATACATATAAGATAAAATACTGAAACCAGAAATACAAAATTGGGAAATAACTAAAATATACATTGCAAATTATAAGAAGAAAGCATAAGGACAACGTCTTCATCGCAAGGGAGATGGTCAGCTATGCAAAGTAAATACTCTTTTCTGACATGGGTATAGTAGTTCATATTTTATTAAATTGTATTTTCAATATTTTGTATTCATTACTTTAATATATTTATTGCCTTATATTAATATATATATATATATATATATATATATATATATATATATATATATATATATATATATATATATATACATATATATATATTATATATATATATATATATATATATACATATATATATATATATATATATATATATATATATATATATATATATATACATACATATATATATATATATATATATATATATATATATATATATACATACATATATATATATATATATATATATATATATATATATATATATATATATATATATATATATATATATATATATATATATATATATATATATATATTTGTGTGTGTTATAAATGCTCCATTTTAATATGTTTTATTTTTTATACTTTTTTACACAATTTAAAACATTGTTTCTGCTCAAAATTGAAGAAAACAAACAAATTTAGACCCTTTTCCATTCGAAATGTATTACATTTTGCTAAATATTATGACTTGGACCATGACTGTTGCAAATGCAGAATTTTCATTTTACGCTCTTTTATAACGCTAGTCACACAACTTTTGTTGATAAAACCAATGAACTTCAATCAGTAGTTCTTTATATCAAAAAAGAAAGGAAGAAAAAAAAAAGAATCACCTTGCACGAAACAAGTGCGAAGTCTTCAGCGACAAGCAAATGTATTGGAAAAACTCGCCCACTGGTCATTTCATACGCATCTTAACGGAGGGATAAATCGTGAACGAAAAACATTTCCGGCCTGTTTCTTTACGATCCAGTTAACAGCGTTCCATCTTCTTACAAGTCGTTTCCTAATGTATTCTTAACGGAAACTGGCTCTAAAACTACTTGCCGTTCTCTGTTCATTTCCGAGGACAAGGGGCAATGAAAAATCAGGAAAAAGGTCCACTTCCCACCCCTTATCTGGTGACGTGACCTTCCCTTGTGCTGTTTATCCGTAATTTTTTTCATTCGGAAAAAAGGGGGAAGTCGACAACGATTTCCTCCGCTTACCGTCATCAAGCTTCTGCAAAGAGATTCCCGCCTTTTTGAGTTTTCTGTTGTGCTTTCCATTTATTGGAAGATGTCTCCGCAATATGAGGGAAGGAGGACAAATTACGGAAGAACTGCTTTTACTTCTGGAATCATTGATTTGCTCAATTCTTAAGATCAAAAATCCTCAGATTTTTCTTCAGGGCTTTCTAGAGATTTTAAAGAGGGAAATATTATTATTAAATTTTCGTTGAGAGATTTTGAAATGTAAATTCTACTTTATAACATAAGGCTACATTAATTTAGATTTTAATAAATGTAATTATAAAGAATTAAATCTTAAATCCATTAATAATTAAAACATAACACATTTTTGTAGTATAATTAATTCGAAAAAACATATATGTTGAACGTACATTGTTATGCAAGTGATTTATTATTAAAAATTAAACTTCTGATATTAATTGCGTTTATTGACGCCAAACTATCGGATTTATATAATATTAAAATTATGTTAAAAAACTCTAAAATGTTGGGACAAAAACCAAACATTTGTCAATGATATTGATCCAATTCTAAAAGAAATGCTTTAAAGGTTTTATCAAAAAATCTTCAGGAAAATAAGCAAAAAGAGTAGCTGGTCACATGGTCAGTGTTACATTTCATTGTTAATCCATTTTGTAAACCCCAATGCATTAATTAAAAATTTTAAATTAAACATTTCTTCATTGATTCATTTTAAATTTATATCTATAGTGACCTACAAAAAATTCTTTTCAATTTAGAATTATACGAGAAAGAAAACACAAAATAATTATTAAGTTTTAAGACATTGATAAAAATGACACATTCAGTGCTAGAGAAGTTTCTTGGGAAAATATTGGAGAAAACACACTATTTTTTATATGAAGTCACTGAAGTTTGAACCTTTTATGTATACTCATATATTATTACCCGTCATTACATATAGTTTGAATTACTAACAAATGCGGAAATTTCTCAACTGAATTTTCTAAGGAATTTTTAAATCTATTTAAATTCCAACACACACACATATCTAATAATGATTAGAAAATGCTATGCAATTTGCAAATAATACAGTAACAATCTTATTAATATTTAGGAAGAAGAAATGGTATGACTATGGCAATGACCATACAATGTTATTGGCAATGACCTACGGCAATGATATCTTGTTATTAATGCAGCTTTTTGATGCACAAGTTGTTGTTGTAAACGCTAAATTTTCAATACCCACTAAAATTACAGAAATAGAATGAATACTGTATTCAACAGCACTTATGGCTTATAGCATGTAACAGTTATGATTTACCAAACACTGCTAAACATTCTTTCCATTTTATCATTAACAATTACAATGAATCCACTTTGAAAAATATATCACGTAATAACTTCCAATGTAAGCCTTCCCACCGTAATATCTTTAAACATCGGTGTTTTTATTTACTTTTAAATGTGTACTTTAATAAATGTATTCAAAAATGTTTTAATAATTTTAAATTTGCTTAATTCTAAGCTTAAAAACACTTTTTTCCCCCACCAGTAAAGAAATGATAATGCTTCTTCCTAAATACAGAATTATTTTATTTACTTTGTATATCACATATATATTTGAAATTACTTTCATAAAAAGCCTTTTAATCTTTGGATCATTTTCTTACGAACTATATAATTCTTTCCCAATTGATTTTGAACAATGTGTTTTATAACAATGTATAATTCTATATTTGTTGTTGTTATTTTATATACATATACATATATATATATATATATATATATATATATATATATATATATATATATATATATATATATATATATGACACTTGGACAACCTATGTTCGGTAGCCGAAGACTATGTGTGGAATTAGGTCAGAAGGGTGTGACTTTCACTTAATCAGAGCACAACGAAGGTGAAAGTAGGATTTTGCTCTAAAACTCCTCCGATAGATGGCACCACCAGAGGATCCACGCCCTCAAATATGTTATTATTATTAGAAAATTGTTTATTATTCGAAAATTACCATTTTTATTCTAAAAGTATTTTTGTTAAATCCATGCAGCATTTAAAGTTAAATATGGAATGATTATAGTGTTATAAATGATGCTATAAAATATACAACACTGACATTCTATTGAAAGGAAATTAGTTTACTTCATTACTATACCAGAGCGTGCACTAAATTAAATTCCAAACAAAAAGTAATTCACAAATAAAGCATTCCATGGTAATTCATCCAAAGTATTACTTGATTTCGCAGGAGTAATAAAAAGATTCATTAATTTCGACACAATTATCTCCAATTTTGAAAAGTACTTCACATACAAAATTCTGCTATTCATTTTTCAATGAAACGAACATTGAAAATCTCTTTGTTACCTAAGCATATCTGTTCGGACAGAAGGAACTCGAAAACTTTCCGTTTTGAGCAAAAATCGAAAAGAAGTATTCCCCTCCAAGTAATAAAAAAAATCGCAACCTCTTTTGTCCTATTTCTAAAGCGTCGAAGCAAAATGAGATGAGCTCGAATGAAAATTTAATTTTCTATTCCAATTTTCTGTCCTTCTTTTGTGATAAAATGCTACGCGAGTAAATGTAGTTTAAATCAAAAGAGAAGGCAAGATAAATTAATGAACCAATATTAGTTAACTGGGGTAGACTTTTTTTCCCCTGTTTCCTCGCTTCGAAGCAAATTTTTCTGCTCTGTTTTCTCAAGTGGTTGGAGGATGGTAGCTTTAATAGCCTTTCTTTTGTTCATTTTAATAACGCATCTTTTGTTTTAAATGCGCCACTGTAATTTTCATTAGGAGGATTCAAACTATATAAAAAATTGCATAATATGATTAAAAAATATAGGGATATGTTATATTCTTATAAAAATTATTAAATACTAAAATATAAATTTTTTTAAAAAATATTTTAGTATTCTCTCAATTATCACATTGTTTTTTTTTACTTGGAGATAGCTTTATGTAAAAATATATTATTGCTTTTAAAGATGTAAGTGTTCTTAATACTTTATAGTAGATAGGCTAAAAGTTTAATTCTATCTTCAGTCTTATATACCCTTATAACCAACAAAAGGAATTTATTTCCCTGTAATCTGTGAAGAATTTGGTACAATATCCAGGAGAAAAGTGCTACTATGTACTTGTCACTTGAAGAGAGTACAGTGAAAAACAGAAATCTGAACTTAAAAAGAAAAATTCTAGCAATTTTTCCAGATATATTTGTGGGACTGTAGCAATAATCTCTCTCTATTTTAAGAATTTTTACAGTTAAATATGTGATTTCTCACAGTGAACATCTTATTTTACTATATATATAGATATACATACATTAAACTTAAAAATCTTCTGAATAAGTAATAAAAAACGTTTGAAGTTTACACTGAGAAACAGCAAATGATAGCACACTGAAATTGAAATCACAATTATGTCATTTTAGTTGATTTACTCTTCTCTGAGTTTAGCATTATTTAACTTCATCAACCATAATTCCTGCCTGGGGTCAGTAACCTATTGTTTTTCGGGAATGAGCTTTTCACTTTTACTCCACAATTACCGTAACTTCCTTCTTTATGGAATATTATGATTAATGTACTTATAAATATCTGCCTTCGGAAAAATTATTAATATTTTCATGAAATTAACATGGATTACCTAACAGCTATCACTATCTGGAAATGCCTGTGTTTTAAATAATAAAAACAAAAAAAATGTGCTAATTTCCAGATGATGTAAGAAATTTCATCATAACTTTTATCATAATACTCAAATAATTTATTAAAATGAATTATTTTAATTAATTATCTGTGACGTTATCTAAAACTAACTATCTATTATTTCATATGTATTTTCAGTTAGAAACAAATATATTTACAATATTTTAAATCAGAAGCTTCATTCTTCATAGCAAATAGCATACACAATAAATTCAACATAGCAAATAGCAAACACAATTTGCTATCTTGATTTAAAAAAATAAACAGACATTACTTGTGATACCTTAATGAAATAAATCTCTGAGAAACTTCTCAAAACTAAATTTTAATTGAAGTGAAACACTGATTTGTTGAATATAATCTGTAGCTTGAATAAGAATAATTTATTTTGGAGTCAATTCTATCAAAAATACGAAGAAAAACACTGATTAATGTACCATTAGGCAACTGAAAGTAAAGTTGATAAAATTAATTAAAATTATTGATCTCATAACCATCATTGTTAATTTAATTGGATCTACTTCAAGAAAAATATAAAATTGAGCAATTTTATTGTTCATATTTATAATCTAAAACAGGATTAAGTAAAGTTATGAAGCATTTAAAATCAATAGTTGAATTTATTTTATATGAAATCTTAATGATACGAATATTTTATAAACATTTGAAAGACTCGCTGATTGACATCCCTTTCAATGCGCCATTACTTTACATTCTTAAACCTCATATTTAATCATATTTCTGAATCAATGGAAACGTAACCCAAATATAATGAGTGCATTAATTGCAAAATGGATTGAAATTTCTAATAAGAAAATGTATTGTTAACAACTTTTTTATGTATATTAAACTCATTAATGTGCAATTTAATATATATTTCGCAGATGATATTTTATTATAAATATTCATAAGTCGTGAAAAATAGCTCTCTGTTAAAACATTTTTGCATATATATGATAAGAAAAATATAAAATATATTCCTACAAATTAAATTTATTCAGAGTAAAATTCAAACACGTTTTTTTTATTTAAATCAATAATAATCTATTTATTCCTAAATTATATAACGTTCCATAATCATTAATAATTCATAAATGATATCTCACGTATTTATGAAGAATGAAACGCATGCATAGAAACAAAGGAAAAGTATTTTATGAAACATTTTACTAAAAGTTCGTAATAATAAATCACCACATTGATGTAATTAATACTTTTTTGTTTCTTAGGAAATTTGTAACAAAAATATTGTTTTTAACTTCAAAATATATTTGTAGTTTTAAAATTAAAAAAAAAGAATCTATTTTAATAATATGCATATGATTTATAAACAAATAATATTTTAGATTAATATATTGTTTTATTATTAAGAATTATGTCCACATTAATAAATATTTATAACAAATACAAATATGTATAGTGATATAAAATCTGAGAAAATGATTTATATCGGGATTTAATTTCTAATAAAAAATGTAATTAAACACTTTATTGGTAGCATGCAATAAATCCTTAAAAACTGCTAAATATTAAAAAATAAAATGTAATTAATTAAGTATACATTCATGTATATAAATGTATGTATATATATGCAAAAATGGAAAGTAAATAATTATTTTCATTTCAGTCAAAATTCTTTCTCATTATGGTAATAAAATCACTGAATTTATATAGTAATAAAAGAACAATTGGACCATTTAAGAATTTCTGTGACTGCTTATATATTTCAATAATATTCGAAACCATTTCAGACTTTTCCTAGCATAAGTTCTTTTCAAAGAGCATTCAGAATTTTTGGCAGATGAAAACGTGGCAAATCTGTTTGTGCGAGTTCATTTTTTTTATTAAAAAAGAGATTGGATTTATATAGAAAAATGCGACAGTCACTTCTAATAAATTTCCGGGATTTTACGTTAAATTTCATACGCATTTCTGTGAAAATGAATTATGAACTCGTTTTTTATTTAAAAGCTGAATTTCCATATCCAGTCAAAACGCACCTGCTCCAATCGAATTTCGTCATGATCTCCTTCCACTTCCCAAATTTGCCTCTAACTCTCTCATCAGTCAAGAGGCTTGTGGAAATTCAAATCTAGGAAAGAAATTGAAATAAAATACACCTAAACCACATCCTATCACCGAAAATGACCGGAGAAATATTTTATGCGGAAATATTGACTCCCCTTTCCTCTCTAGGGAGGACTATTTCCCTTTTTTATTCCCTTTATTATTACTTTTTCCCTATGTTCCTTCCCCTTAAATTTAGGCATCGTTTTCAAAATCTATTTTTGATTTATTTACACACTCGAAGGCAGTATTATTTGGTAAATAGAAATACAAGAATCTGGTATGAATGAATTATGTTTCTCCCATCAGAATCCTGCTCCAACTTGTTTCAGAAGATGTATGAATCGAAAGATTTATTTCGAGTAATTCCTTTCTGGTAGCGTCGTTAAATGGAAAGACCGAACGAAACTATACAGTTACTTTTGAAACTACTAAGAAAAAGCAGAATCTACCGTAACGGCATTCGTGTAGTTTTTGTCTTTCCCTACTTAATAACTTTTCCTTAAAATAGAATTTGATAAATTGATTTTAGACTTAAAGTAATTTGCATTGGCAAATATTTCGGATTGCTTCGTAGTTAAGCTCGTTGTTTGGAAGTATGATGTATGTATGTCATTATATATTTATATGATTAATAATGGTAAGAGAAATTATGTATAAAAAACGTTGATAAATGGATGTACAATTGATAACTATATAAATAAAATTAAATATAAAGTTAAATGAAAATATATAGTTTCTGGAATAATTAGGATAAAAATAAATCATAAATGAAAACAAATACAATTTTGGTTAAAGTTTACAATCGGGTATCATTTGATTTTCTTGGCGATTTTTTTGATGACAAGATGTGACTATCAAGAGGGCCTCGGCCTCTATATAAAAGCTAAACTAAGTACGAGGGTTACCACAAATTAAACTTTCTCGCCAAAAATTATCACCAAATATTTCGTCAAACTAAGGGATTTTACACCGAATCCCAGTTTTTCCATAAAGATAATTATATTGCTTAGATGTGAAGATATTTGTTTATTAATAATGATTGTCTTTTAACATTGTAATTTATGGGTGAATAACTAATAAATATATTGATAAAATTAAATTTGAAGTTATAAAACATTTGCCAGAAGAATTAGGAATTATTAGTTTAATTAACTAAAAGTTTATTGTCAATTAATTAATTAAAAAACTATTGTTTGAATTTCAATTATATAGGACTAAATTGATAATAATTGAATAAAACTGGTCTTTATTATTAAAATATTTATTTTAATTTACAAGTGAGTTTAATATCCATTTTTAATTATATGCACAAAGATACTTATATATGCTCATGCATACACCCCTACAAATTAAAGTTTTTCAGCTATAAATTCTTAGCTAATTCACTATGATAATTAATCTATTATGATAATTTACAAATGTAAAGTTATCAATATTTCTAATCATTCTTTTTATAAATTTTCACTACTTAATTAAAAAGGTAGGTTACTTTTATTATTATTTCGTTGAAATCAAAACAATTCTTTCCAAACGAAATTAAAAATTCGTTTTACAAAATTCATTCAGAAAGTAAATTCTTTAAGCATATTCTTATGAAAAATGATTTCAAATGTGAATCTTTGATCTATTTATCAAATTTATCAATTCAGCAAATTGTAATTCAGTTCGTTGAAAAAGACATATTATCTTATTTAATTACAAACAAATAAATGCTAATAGTTATTCTTTCCATACTTACTGCAATTATCTAACGTTTTTATCTCCATAAGATAATCAGTTCCCTTAATTTTATTTTAACATCTTAAGCATGATGCTATCTGTTTGTCTTAATCATAGAATAAAATTAACTCGGTCATTGTGTTATTTTCTGTTTTTTATCAGATAAAATTGCATCCATAAAAACAATTACTGGAGAAAAAATATCGGAATAAATTTATCAGAATCAATTATCTCGAGAAAAAAAATCGTTTTCTTCTAACTTTGTATCATGCAGACGGTTATTAATGAACTGTTTAACCTCCACTCTCTTTTCAATTTGACGCCCTTTAAAAATGGAGACCGAAGGCTAAAATGAATTCTTCGAAACAATTTTTATGTAGCTTACAAACGGATAATATTTTTTAAATGTTGGTGTTTTCTCATTCATTCCTTTTCCTTACTCTTTGACAAGAAGCAAGCTTTATCAGCGTAAAAATAATTAGTTATTTTTCTGAACTCGAAATTCTATACAGAAATGATTACATTTTCTTAACTTAAGCATGTTGGAAGTTTTGGAAAAAAGTTTTCTGTGAGCACTTTTATCACATTCATCAGCAATTTCTTATCGCTTTCTGATCTTGACTTTTTTTAAAAACAGATACTTTGATTAACAGTTTTCTCTTTTTAAAATAATATAAATAATAGCAATTCAGAGCCATTGAATTTCAGTTAAATTTGTCTTTGATTCAATCATCTCATTACATTAACTATTACTATTACTATAAAGTCTTTTATTTTGTAATAAATTAGTCATAATTAAAAATACTTTCTAGAATAATAGTTTTATTCATTCGTAAATGTTTTAAAAAATAACTCCGTGAAAAAGTGCATAAGTTAAGTAGTTATAACAATAAATATAGTTATAACACAAATTAAGTAGTAACATTTACATTATTATTTTATATATTTACTGTCAATATTTCTAACGTTTGAATTAAAAAGTGTTTATAAATAACAGGAAAAATATTATCAATATTACTATCCCAATCTGAGTTTAACAGCCTATTAAAATTAAATAAACTATCTTCTATTGAATTAATAAACTATTTCCCTGAATATATTTTAAAGATTTTAATTTTATATTCAAACTCTTAACTTTAATTTATTTAAATTATTATTTGAATGAACTTTAAAAAATTGATGATTTGAGAATATTTTAAAGTTTCATTCTCCATTTAATAAATATCTTGTATTCATAAAATCAATGTAAGCTTAAGTATATACAAATTGTTATTTTATCAACGTAATAATCTTGAATTCCTTAAATTTTTAAATATTATTGAATTTCTGATAAACTATGAACAAAATATCTCTGTTTTCCAAGTTATCTATACATCATACTAAAAATTTTAGAAAATATTAAATGATTAAAATAATTAAGCTGCAACAATAATAACATTGATATCTAACATAAAGCTTTTACTTAATGTAAAATTGAGAATCTGTGCAATTGTACTATTTCAGTTATATTAATTTTTATAATTTTAATTTTAACATCGATCTCACTAGATTAAGTTATAAATTTTTGATAATTTAAAAGCTGTATTAGGAGATTCTGTATTTTCCATTCCCATTTCTATGACGGTTTAGGCACAGACACCGTATGTATAATCCAGGATACCAAATTCTGAACTTGGTGATTATTTGGCGGATTTCCTAATGTATCTGGCAACTTGGTTTTTAATATGTTAGCAAATGTTCATAAATGTTAAATGTTAAATGTTCATAAATATGGAGATCAATAAAAATTATGCACAAAATTTTATTTTGGCAACCCTAGCATTTACGTCATTGCACACGTCACAATACGTCATCTTGGCGACATTTCTTCATCGCCAAAGAAATTCAGAATTTGGCTACCTGGATTATACGGCATCTGTGACGACGGTTTATTTTCATTTCTTTTGTAGAGGGGTTGAAAAAAATTAGATTATATATAACGTGTTCTTAAAGTGGTATGTTAGTAAAACTGTGCTTTTCAGTGTAGAAAGCCTCGGGTTCAGTCCTAGACCTTGTTGAGTAATAGAAGAAGAGTATTGCATGCCTCC
Organism: Latrodectus hesperus; assembly: GCA_037975125.1. Taxonomy (NCBI): domain Eukaryota; kingdom Metazoa; phylum Arthropoda; class Arachnida; order Araneae; family Theridiidae; genus Latrodectus; species Latrodectus hesperus. The sequence continues at coordinate 73,519,556 of CM075860.1, read as the reverse complement.
ATTTCGCGTGCATCTCTTTCTTGTAGGGTACTTGAATACTTTCTGGGTTTCATATCTCGCGAGTACAGTTCACAACCATTGAATAGTCTCTTCAGAAGGCTTAACCTTCTGAAAAGTTTAAGAAAACCTTATAATAGTATTTGTACTTTGAACTGTTGTTGATTATGGCGTATCAAAATGATAAAACTTAACAAAATCTTTTGGTTTGTAGGTTAATAGTATGGTGTTGATTAATAGGTGTGTAGATTAATAGATACAGTAATTGGATGCTAGTAATAACGGTATAACTAATATTTTATTTCCCTTTAGTTTTTATATTTTATCATATATATGTTTCTTACGTTTCTTAATATTTTTAAAATCTAATTTTAGATTGGGCTAAATATTTCTTGAAAAAATATGAACATTCTGTAAGTTTTGTACAGGTAAACAGATAGCTGAACTTTTCCTTTCACGAGAAAAACTTTTATAATGTTACAAAAATCATGTAAAATCATTTCATTATAGTTATTAATCGGATAATAGACTTTTATCCTCATGAATTTTAAGAAAGGCAACCAATTTCATTCTAATTGAGTAAAATGTTTGAAAAGACATTTGGTAGACGATACAAAAATCGGTACCAACAGAAACACTATAGATAATTTTATAGGTGTGGAAAACAGACTATTTTAGTTCCTTGAGTCAGTTCCTCATAATTACTCACAATATCTGAGGATTTATTGTTTTACTTTATACAAAAAATTCTCTAAATTAATTCAAATCATTTACTCAAAATTTTCTTCAAAATATTGATTAGATTCTATGAATTCCATCAAATTATTATTATGATAATAATAGCAAACAAGACACCACTAATTGACAAGCTCTAAATGATAAATGCATCATTAATCGTCACGAAGATATTCGAAATACCAAATTCAAAATAATACGACTAACAGGTAAACAAACCTTGCGATTCCCGCGTTGTATCGCGATTGTATCACAAGCAAACGTATAGCAAAAACGAAATGGCATGACAAGGTTGCAAGATCTCACCTTAGGGCAGCAATCAAGACGCCCACATCTCAACTGAATGCTCAAGGTGAAGACATTTTAAAAGTCAAGGTCGATCAGGTAGGATTGTTTCCCTCTATTTATGGGCTCATCTATAAGTGTTTTCTTTGCTTTTTTCGGTTGTTCTTGCGGTTTGGGCGGCACCTATATTTCACGGAAGACACCAATTCATCCGTAGAACAACCTTGGAAGATCTGATTAGTGTTATGGGTTGATGGGTTGTTTTAATAAGTAACTTTTATGAGTACTTATGATGTTAATTTCCCTAAAAGACGTGACTTACTTGTAAAAGTTACTTAAGCACACAGAGATTGTTTAAAACCATAAGGATTTCACTGCAAACATAAAGTAATTAATTTTAATTTTTCAATTTTTGTAAAAATGCCTTAAATTTTTATCACAGAATGCTGCTAAAAATAAAAATATGATTTTTCTTTGCATATTTATGAAATAGTTTTGTTGTAAATATAGTAATATTTATTAAAACCACCAATCTTCGAATAAAATTCACAATTCTTGAAATAAAAGGTTCATCATTTATTAATGTAGTTTTAAAAAAAATCTCAAATTTTATAACATTTAAAACTATATTTTTAATAAACTGCTTAAAAAATGTAAAGAGTTATGTGTCTCAAAAAATTAAATAATATAAACTTATACTAATATAAAACTAAAATTCCTCTCTAGTAACTTTGTTTTATTATTTCATAGATTTTTTTTCAAGAGAGGTATTTCTAATAAAGATGAAAAAGGCAGTTATATATTTTTATTTAACAATATAAAGTCGCTGGGTTTATTTTGTTAAATTTAGAACTTGTAATAATAATTTTATTTGTTCTGAAATACAAGTCATTAATGTTTATATAAGAATCATATCTTTTATTATACGTGACTATTTAGATTCATAAATTAACATATATTAAAAATTAAGAATTTTTATAAAAGATATAATATTTTATACATTTAAAATACAAATAACACTTTGACAGAAGTATGGCAAAAGTAAAATCTCATTACTAGAAGATAAATTTTTCTGTGTGATCATTCGTTTCTAAAATGCTGCTTTAAGAATCCATTTCTTACATTTTAAATGAATAATTAGTTTTTCAAAGAGCTTTGGAACACTTTTGTTAGTATTAAAAAAAGCAATGATAAAATGTTGAAATTAATAACATGTGATTAGAGGCTAGAAATTGTTGCCGATTTTATCGCAGCCCTCTCAACAGCATGGGATAGTGCCAGTTTTTTCCCATAACATTAAAAAAATATTAATATTATATGATTGAACCAAATGCTGCAATATTTATCATGTTAGTGATTATGATTTTGAAAGAAAAATCACCACTAAGTTAAAGATCAGAAATTGGATTCATTCTATTTTATATGTGATCATTATCATTATTTTAATTTTTTACAAATTATTCTAAAATAAATATGTACGATATTTGTTACCAAAATAAAATAAAAAACTAGTATTTTTGTAAATTAAATTTATTTGTATAAAAATATTATTTTTTGTAAATTAAAAAATTATATTTAAAAATTGAGGGAATATTACCATCATTAAATTGCTCTTGTTGTAGTGAAAAAATAATTCCCTATTATTTAAAGTTTACTCAAGGATCAGTACGAGTATTCAAATTGTCAATAAATATTTTAATATGAAAAGTTTTCAAATAGAAAAAATATTGGGATCAATTATTTCCGGAATGTTATTGCTGTCAGTAGTTATTATATTTTGTGTGATTTATAAGTGTTTGTATAGTGTTATTTTTAAATTGAAAAATGTTTTGCTTGTTTTGAGGTCGTTTATTTACAAACGCTTATTTATAATTGACTACTAAACATTTGGAATGTAATTTTATTCACTAAAGAATATTATGTTAAAAATCTTGGTTTGAGCATTTATCTAAATACTACGTTTTCTAACTGTGAGAGGCCATACGTGTTAAAAGTTGACAGTTCATTTTTTAAAAAAATAAATGGCAAGTTGAAAGCTTGTGAATTTCTAAATTAATAACACTTTTAAAACTTTCGTACTGTTGATATTTTGATTCGAATAGTTGTTTAAGAATCTTTAATTAGTTTTAACTTAATCGAGCTCTAACAGAAAAAAAAAACAAGAAATGAAACTATAATAAAAAAATCAGGTATCTGAAGCAAACTGGTTATACTTAATTTTTGTTGTTTTGCTTAAAGAGCATAATATTATTTTCTTCTATTTATAAAATTGCTCTCTTCTATAATAAAATGTAAAATATAATGAAGTAACCGAGAAGAAATATAAGTATGCAAATTGTGACTTTATTGATATAACAATATTCTCACTACAGTTATGTCTTAATGCTACAAAAATTATTTTTAAGAGTTAACTTTTCTTCAAACTAAAATATCCTACAACTGAATAGGATGTTACTATATAAAATATCGTCAAATTGTTAACCCTTTTTAATCCATTTATTTTGCTAAGTGTTTTATGAAAGCTGGATATTTAGCGTTGTTTTCGTGAATCATATTATCGCTAAAATAACTTCCATCTTTTCTTTTCTACCTTTACAAGATTAATACAATATCTGGGATATTTTATTAATATTTTACAATATATGTCTGGAATATTTTTTAACATCTTATCAGTACTAAATACAGAATCCAGTATCAGAAAATATTCCATTTTTTAGAATTCACTGAATAAATTTCATAAACAGTGTAAAGTATGTTTGAAATATCAAATGTCAAAATATCTGACACATTTTCGGAAATTTATATCCACACTTTCAGCATAGATTATCGAAAATATTGATTAGTATAATCGTCGAGTTTGAATTATCATTGATGAGGAAACATACTGTATCCTAAATAAAATTCAGAAATCAATCAAGGAGTACTGCTCATCGGACACAAAGCAATTTAAGACGGTGCTTGCTTGCTGGTTGGAGTGGATTTGAACTGTCAGGATAAATTATCAATTATAGAGTTAGATATGATTTGGAGGAATCGAATTCGTAATTGAAATGATGCTTCTGACATCGTATTATCTTGAATCTATATTAATTTATTGATTGAGTGTATGTTATTACAATCTCCGGAATAGAAGCAGTGAATTATGGAGAATTTTTAATGGATTTATCGTCTTTTATAATGCATATGTTTTCAGTAACTTCTGAAGAATTATTAATTTTATTGTACAATACTTTTAATGAAAGATAGGTTCTTAAATACGAACAGAATCATGTAAAATTTATATCTCAAATTCCTAAATTCATAAAAACTTATCTTCAAGAACTAAACAAAAATTATATTAATTAATTATATAAGATGAGGAATATATATTTTTTACTTATTTAATAATTCCTAGAAGAAGAGTGCATAATGGAAAAATATTCATTACTATTCATTAAAAAAATAAAAGGGACACAGTTGCCTAGTTAATACTAGCTTTCATTCTCATAATCTAAGCTAGTGAGTTAAAATCCCGACACAACCGAAGATTCATGGTATTCATTAAATGCTGTTCATAAAATATGTCATGGTCGTAATGTGCAGGCCATGTCTGCGGGGTCTTCTGCTTGGTCCCTGCTTCAAAATTAAGAAGATTCGCCCACTTTCGGAGCCATGATGGCACAGCCCTCTTGGTGCAATAAGAATTTTTTTAATTTAATTTCACAAAAAAGCAATTAAAACTTCCTAAAAAGTTTGGCACAGGTGATGTTTAATAAAAGATGCCAAATTCTGAGATTGGCGATTTTTTGGTGGATTATTTTATGTATCTGGTAATTTCATTTTTATTACAGCATACATCTATAAGAATTATGGCGAAAATTCTATTTTGGTAACCCTAGTATTTACCTCATCGTACGCGTTATGATTCGTCATCTTGGCAACATTTCTTCACCGCCAAAAATATTCAGAATTTGGAATCGTGAATTATACGGCACCTGTGCCAGAAGTTTTAGCATAATCAGAAAGGCTAAAATGTCTATATCTATACAATGTTTCATCATTCTTTTCTTTAAGTGTTCCGTTCTTTTGTATTAAAATGGTAAAAGATTCATACAAAAACACTTGTTGCTTTTCAGTATGCTGCTAATAAATATTGCATTTGTGTGCAATACATTATAAGTAATAGCAGACAACAATAAATAATATCTGATCAATGCATTAAAAAGTATGAAAATCCAATATGATTCATTTACAACTCCTTTTTTTAAACAGAAAAGTTGATGAAAGCAAATGTAAAATATTTAAGAAATGCAATGATATTTATGTTTTCACACTGCAAGTTTTGCTTAAAAATTATATGTAAATTACTAATAATAAATTAAATGGCAATTTAATTATATTCTGCTTGAAAACTCACTCCATTTTATTTAAAAAAATGTGTTATAAAACAAATTTTTGTACCAAAATTTCATCATTAATCGTAAACTTCTCAGTGTATCAGATACAGAGTGCTTCATAAGGTTGCTTAAAACATTATACACTTATGTTTAGAAACTAACAACATTTAAGTGAAAAACACGAGGTACTTACGTATTATCGCAACCATATTGACGGCATTATATAAGACCAAGCCAATTCTAAAAACGGAATACGCTGACGGGACATGGAGCGCGTAGTTGAAAAGTACAATGTGATAAAAACAGCATGAAAAAAAATAAATGATATATTGAAAAAAATAATAAGTAATTTTTATTTATATAACTCTTATACCTTTATTTAACGGTATATCAATTACGTTTTGGTGGAAAATATTGCAAATTGGTTTTTAGAATAGAATTAAAACAATTTTTTTTATCCTTTTCCTGGTCCTTTTCTTGTCGCCATATGAATCCTTCCAAGTAACACTCAAGATGGTGTCTTGCTGTACCCCGTTGTCTCTTGTTTCTCCATTTCACGGAACCCCACATTCTTTCGATTGTTTGAGCATGCGCACCCGTTTCGGGGTCGACAAAATTATATTTGTGTTTTACTCTTGAATGATTAAATCCAGTGATTTATTTTCTTTTACATGTAGCGAACACAAATTTTTCTCATATAAATATTCCAGTCTATGACTGTTTTATCAGTTTTAAGTTCTTCGTCACATAATTTGCCTGTTGTTATTTTTGCAATAGCAATACATGAATCTTACTGCTGTTAATAACTGGTTTTCCTCAAACCAATTACCACTTCTTATCTCCGCGTGTTGATTACAGGTTGCAACGTTGCACTTACAAAAAAATCTGTTTTCCAAAATAAAGCCTTATCGGGTGAGAGGTGGTACATTTCCTAACGTCTGGTAAAATGTTATATTTCTATAAAAGTGTAACGGCATCTTTTTCGGTAAAATCCCAGATTCGCATTTTAATATTCTACCTTGCCATTTTCAAAGAACAGTTAGGCTGAGAAAGGTGGCAAGCAGGGAAATTTGAAAAAAAGCACATGGTTGCCAATTCAGCGCCTTAGATGCGTGCGACATTAGGGTTGCCAATTTGGCAAGTTATCCCGTAGGTTGGCATTTTTGCGATAATACGTAAGTACCTAATTTTTTTACTAAATTATAAACAAGCAAACAAAGAGGAATCTGCAGAGTTTATGCATAATACAAATTTGCAATAAAAATTCTCGACGATATAAATGGATGTATGTATTTTTCAAGTGATAAAGCTACCTCATTTCTTGTGAATTGGAGATTTAAGGCTGAGAGCGAGATTTACCAATATGGTGTTCAGATATTCTGATACTTTCTCCTAAGCAGAAGCTCCTAATTTGTGTAAGCAGAACTTTTTTACAGCAAACATTTATGTAATATATTGCAAACCGGCATAGCCGTTCATTCGGAACACTTAAGACATAATTCTCAGACGCAATTCCAATCACTTTATCTGTGATACAATCCTTTTAGTGAATAATTGTCTATATTATCCATTGTGAATCATTCTTTGTACGTGTGCATTGCAGTTTTTTTATCCATTTCCATTCCTTATCTTATTAACATTATGCATTCAGTTGCTACTTCATTCCTGATATAATTCATCATTATCTTGCCACTTGGTCGACGTCGGAAATAATTGGCTTTTCGATTCAAGTTCATGCATAAAACTTCTGTTATGATCTAGCAGATTTTTTCTGAAAATAAGTAAATGACATTTTGCAATTATCTGGGGATAATCCTTAAATTATCAGTGAATATTTTAGAAACAATAAATATGCCAAATAAATCAAAAAAAAATTTAATTATATTTTAGTAGAAATGTATTGTATTACAAGTTTACATTAATTTTAAATATTATATTTCAAAAGAAATATTGAAATAATATATATGTAATTAAATTACAATCTTCACTTATTCTAAAACACAAATATGCTATTTAATTTATATATTAACAATTATCTCATGACGTTGATGTTTGAGGTAATTTTTCTTTCATCATTTTTACTTTTATAAAATGATCGGGAATAATGCCAGATATATTTGACTTTTTAGTTGTTTTTTATTTTTCATTTAATATTAATAACGAAATTTAAATAATGAAAACAATATTATGTCTTACAATTTCCATGTATCGATATTTCCGCAATAGTTGCAAAAAGAAAAAAAAATGCTAACCCATTGAGACTGTTTTTTTTTTTCAGATGGTGTCGAAAACTATGATATGCTTATTTTGTGTCAGAAATGTCAGGAGCTATTTAACAACTAACATGCCAGTATTAATATGTTAACATAAAAAAATAGTAGAAATCCCTAGCCTGTTGAGAAACAGAGAATAACTCATTTCAAAGTATAATTTTCCGTGAAATTTTAATTAGAAAAGGAAAACAAAAATAAAATATTTTTGAAGAAGAAGGAAAAAAAAACGATGTAAAAAAGAGAAAATTGTCAGCTTTCCCGCAGAAAATGGTTATCTTTACGGAAATTAATAAGTATCAATGCCGTACTTTATTTTTACCCTCTAATAAATATGATCCTCTAGAGAAGGGGGGGAAGGAAATCACACGCAACATGTAATGCTGCCAGATACATTCTCGACTGTATAATAAAAACAAAATAAATAAAAAGAACAGCATAATATCATCTGCGCCTAAAATAACAATAAGCTTTCCGGAACACAAACCCAGACGACGATAGAAAAGCCAGAAAACTTGGTCTTTAAGTTGTTCTTTTTTGCGCTCAAAGTTGTAGTACTTTTTCTGTTTATCCATACGATTGCCACTCACGCGGTATTAATTTTAGTTTTCTTTTCATTTGGAGAAAAGAGGCTGAGAAAATTCTTTCAGGACGCATTCCATTTTATGTTTATCTATTTATTTCCTTTTGCTTCCGTTTCACCAATTGGATAGCTTTATTGGTTGTAGTAGAATTTTTAGAAATAGTTAGGAATTCGGGTTACAAATTCTTTTTTTTTTTAATTTATTTTTGGTGACTGCATCCTCTATTCTGTATTAAATTAACAATTACCAATTTTCGAAGGACGAAAAAAAACTAATTTTAGGTATGACATACTTGTGATGACGTATTGCCAAAACAATTGAATAATAACCTCCCACTTTCCGAAGAAATTTCAAGATTATATTTAAAATATATGAATTCTGTATAATTTTAAACAAAACATGTATATTTTAATAATAGTAACAGTTTTATTACATATGTTAGTTTCAAGAAAGTTAGTAAACTGCTGTTATTGTAACTGTGTGAGTATATATGCATATAAATTCAAAAATATACTAAAATTTTTTTATTTATTTATCCTTATTTTTATTTAAAAATTAGTTATGCATTATAATAAGAATAATATATTATTGTTCATATTCCTATGTGCCCCATATGAGTATTTTGTTGAAACATCAATTGAGACATCAGATTAATTTTTAATATGTCAATATCCTCAAACTTTTACTTGAAATAAAATGTTTGAAATTAAGTTGAAAAATATTTTAACTATATATTTTCTTGACAATATTTCTGAAACTTGTTAATTTCTTCTATCAACATTTAATACTTTTGATAATAAATTAGATTTCAAATTAGATATAAGTGAATTAATGACATGGGCTTATAAGAAACTACATTGTTCTGAATGTTTTTTCGGTTCAAATAGCTTTATTAGTATTTTTTTAATACTGAAATAGTATTTATTTACTATTCTTATGCACATTTTATAATATGATATCATATAACAAAACAATTATTTATTTTTTAAACATAATGTAGCTTTTAGAAACAAATATTTTAATTTTATAATGCATCAAGGATAGTAATTTCTAAATTGATATCAAAAACTTCTTTTCTGATATAACTTGCACGAGAAAAGATTGATTATTGTTTAATTAAATCACAAGAATTGGTTAAAATCACCAATAATTTCAAAATACGATTATAATGTTCACAATTGTGTCATATTATAATAATATGACTTTGAACTGCGTGTAAAATTATCAGGTGTTAACAGTTAAATTATTTTACATATTAGCATATTATTAAGAAAAAGAAAAGATGCATAAAACTAGTTTGTACACGTGCACATTTTACATATCGTTTTATTCACGTCAATCAGGATCCAAATGTACATAACATCCATTTTAAATAAAGCTGGAGCCATTTTCTGTAACTTAACGATATCTTTCGTGGTTATAGTTTAATGCACGCAAATTTCATCATCACGTGACATTATGTTGTATTTTTATTCCTTACACATTATTTCGGAAATTTCTTGGAATGTATAGGAAGCGTCAGGAATTTTTATTTCCCCTTTAACTCATTTGATAGGCATCTGTCGCATAAAGTCTCGCATTTCGATTTATTTTACACACACATTGCACTTCGAAAAACTTCTCAACTCTACTCAACTTTCTGTCATAGAGTTCTTCCAAGCCATGAAATTCTAACGGGGATTCCCCATATTAGATGTGCGATATTGTAAATCCGCGTAAATATCTTTTAGTAGACGTGACAGAGAAACACAATGAGAAGGATGGTGCAAGAGGATACTCATTAGATTTGTGGAAAAAAATCAGAAAATATTATTATGAACTCTCACAAATAAAGTCATATACATAAAAATTTAACTGTGGTTTCTTTGTATTTATTATTAATTCTTTTTTGCTTATAAGTTGTTTATGAATACGTTGGAACAACAGTGAATTGAATCTAGTCCACATATGAGAAACGTTTGTGTCTATCTCAACTAATCCAGTTAACAGAATATATCTAAAATCAACTGAAGTTTATTAAAATCTATCAATGATAAGGCAAATAAAGTCAACTAAAATCCAACTCATATAATATCTTTTCCTTCAAATTTAAAAATGTAGTTAAAACAATTCATCCACTTATGTTATATTTTCTCTTAACAGTTGTCTTTTCGTTTGCAACTGTTAAGAGAAGATATAACATTTTAACATAATATTCTTAATCAGAAAAAAATTCTCTCCAGATCAATGTCAAAATTCAGCGAGTGGATCCTTTGGTGGTGCCATCTATCGGAGGAGCTTAGATGAAATTCATACTTTTTAGTACAAATTCGTGCAGTTCTGGTTAAATGAAAGACGCATCTTACTGCTTTAAATTCGCATAGCCAATAGCATAGCGAGCTTGGCTTGTTCAAGTATCACAAGTAACAACAACATCAGTAAAAACTAAATTTTCACTGGTATAATAAAGCAATAGCTTTTCCCAGCTACATTTTGATACAGCTATTTGAATAAACAAATTTAATTAAATAAATTTATAAATAGGTAAAAGTAAATTCTGTAAGAGCGAAAATTTATTTAACTCTATGTTACAAATAAATTTGTTTGAAATTTTTAATGCACTTAGAAAATATATCTTCATTAATTAACATGACATAAAAGTACCACATACTAAAACTATATGAATATATAGAAAAATCTTTAGATAGATCAGATCCATGAAAACATCAGATTGTTTGCTAATGTATCGTTAGTGTAAAACATCAGTGAAATGTTTTGTCTTTTTTACAATTTATAGAATCTAAATAAAATTACAAGAATTTTATATATTCACTTTTAACACAATAACAAATGAAATAGTATGCATATTAAAGAGTTTTTTCTTAGACTAATCACTTATGTTACATGCTTAATCTCAATCAATTGGTAAAAATATTTTATTCATAAACTTTAATTAATCTTCCATTTACTAGCTAAATAATTTAATCTAACATGTGTATAACTAAAACTACTAGGGACTAAAGTTTAACTAATTATATTCCATTTTTTTTTTTGCATGGATTAATATTCAAAATAATTTTTCCGAGATATATGTTATATAAAAATTTAAAAGTTAATTAATCCTATAATGAAACCATTTTCTAACAACGTAGATTAATTTACGTAAATTAAAATACATTTCCAAAGTTTATAAGCATAATTCTTCCATGTGACACTCTTTGACATTATATTAAGAATTTCTGCTTAAAATTAAAACATTAGCTTTATTTCAGAGATATATACAAAATTTTGAGTGTTTAGAATTCAATAATTTTTAATGCACACATTACGAACACTTAAAATTCGATGCCACAATATTCATACTCAATTTGATTAATAGAATTATTTGTTATGTTATGACAGTTAAAATTTGAATTAAAATGGAACTTTAACCTTATTTCAACATATTTTATATTATTAATTTAATCTCATTATATGATTGAAAATAAAGTAAAACTCATTCTTAAAATTCAAAAAATGGTAAAAATTTGGAAATTTTTTGAAAAATAGTCTAAGTAAATGATAGAGCCATTTCTATTTTGCAATTTGAAGTAACTCTTGACAGTATAAATATAAATATATAAATTTTTAAGAGATATTGTAAATTATATAAATATTTTTTTAATTAATTCTTTAAAAATGTTGACTATTATTATTTAATAATTTTTCAATTTAATGTGAAATATTATAAAAAAATTTTAAATAACAATTGGCAAAGATAATGAAAATGGAAATGACTATATTAATAAATAATTGTAAGATTATTGACTTGAAAAAAATAATCCTTTTTTTCAAGGATTATTTTTTTCAAGTAACGCATTCATTCAAGTAACGTAACATAAAAAAAATTATTTTTTCAAGTATTTTTCATGTAACGCATACTTAAATATTTCTTATTTTAATATGCATTTCTTGACCAGAGAAAATCGTTTAATATGAATAGCAAATATTTTAATACATTAATTTTACGAATGATATAAATTTAATATTGATAATAAATGAAAATACTCAAATGAAATAACAATTTTTATAATAATTTGTATTAAACTGAAATGATGAATTTTATTTTTAATATTATCTGAAGTGAAATGAAACATATAATATATATACAAGCATTCGTTTCTATCTTTTATTCAAAGACTTTCCATTTTAAATCCTTCTCTATATCGCATATTTCAAAACTGCATCGGAGCCTATAATACTGTTTTCGGTTATGATGGTAAAGAAATAAGCAGGGGGAAAAAAACGATGCTATAAATTGGGGGAGAGGAGTTTGTAGACAAAAGCTCCCTTCAAAACTTTGTAAATGGTGTTTCGAAACCACCAAAACCTCTCAAATCCATCAAATACCCTAAAAATCGATTTTTCATGGGGTCCTAATGCTACCTTTTTTGAAGATAAAGCCGGCAAACAACGAGAGGCAACAAAGAAAAAATGAATACTGGAGTACCTACTCAAAAGCGTTTTTAGAAACTTTTTTGAAACTAAAAATGCCTCCTACTTTTGTTGTGGATTTTTTTTTTCCTCAACCAAGGTGTTAGATTGAACGATGGTGACAACAACTGCCGAGGTAAAAAGCTCCAGAATGCTCTCTTGATCACAGTTTGTCAGTATTTTTTCAAGGAATTTGTTTTTAGAACGTTTTTAAACGGAAGATAATTGCGTTAAGAGAGACTCTATGTGATGCAAATGCGTTATGGCCCGATGGACGTTTAGAATAATGCATGATGGTTAGCATGAAAAATGGCGTTATTGGTACAGAAAAAAAATCGCCAAATGACACGAAACATTAACTTTCTCCGAAGAAATAAGAAATATCTCTCTTTTTATAATACTTTAATCCCTGGAATGATTACGAAATTTTCAGATTCGTATCCTGTAAACCTAATATAAAAATATTTCATAATCATATGACACAGCACATGTTTTACGTATTATAGATATTTCACATAATATTAATAATCTGAATTCACTGATAATCTAAGTGTTTGAAATGTGTTTCTAAAATAAAGTACCATATAACATAACACACTTAAAGTATTTTATTTAACAATAAATGGTTGATATTTTATTTAGCAATATATGATAGCTACAGAATACCATAAATCTACAGAAACATTTTCCAAAGTTGTGCTTGTAAATAATGTAGCTTTTACTAATGAGATAATATAAAATTATAAACTAAAATTATAAATTAATCTGTTTTACTTAGACATGATACAAATTGCAACGATCATTTCATAAAATATTTAGTCTATAAGAAAAAGTTAATTCCTTAAGCTATATGAAACGATATTTCATTTGTAAAATTTTTTATAGTTTACGTAAGAATTGAAAATATTCATTCATCTATCATCATTACCTGGTATTTTGAAAAATGATAAAATTTTCGTTAATCTTGGGTAAACAGTGTGTTATATATGATCTTAATAAATAAATAATTGATTTCCTTTTCATTTTTTAGTCATTTTAATTTCCTGTTTTGTATTTTTGTCAGATGGAATACTTTGCTTTTCAATTATTTTCTTATAACTTAATTTTTGCTAACACTATATTGTTATAAGATAAATCAAATCATCTTTAATTACATCATTTTTCAAAATTTTGTAAAATCTGTTCTGTTTATAAAAGAATACAAAGATCTTTTTATATGAAATATACATTGTCTCGGTTAAATTGAATTTCAGTTTAAATGGATAAATGCATTTTTCTATAAGAAATTTATCAATATTACTGTTGCATTTGAAGTCACTTCATCACACAATTCTAATGAAATTAGTCAAAAATGTTCCGATCAGAGTGACCTCAAAAACTAAATAACAAATCACTTACAGTAATACCAATTTGGTGACTGCTCATCATAAGAATAAGTACGTGAATTAGTTGTCTTATACGCTAGCTTGCAAACACTCTTTCGCTCTTATAATTCATTTTCTAGTGAATTAAAAGTGAATTGAGATTCATGAAACAAATCCAATTTCCTTATACTTGAAAGTGATTTGCATCAGTTCATTAAGTCCTTTCAAACAATATCGCGCGAGACCAGGTTCCGTAGCAAGATTTCCTCCATTGAGTATTCTTGTCTCACTAAAGATTGGCGAGTTATTTTAAAAATAGCTCGCCAATATCCTCTTTGGAAACCCAATAGCCCGTTGGTTGTTAGTCGATGTTGCTGATATTGTAATGCATCGTGGTAGGTTTATTAGAATGATTGTGGTCGCCGGAATTCGTTTATTACTAAAAGCCAAGTATTTAAGCGAACAGATACATTGAAAAGGCGGCTTTTGTATTCATTTCGGCGTTGAAAGCATTTGCCAAGGGAATAAATTATACTGAAGGAAAGCATTCTCATAATCCAGTCTACCGACTACTGGAATCACTGTAAATGACTGATTTGCATTTTCAAAATTAGGAATATAACTTGACGCGCGGCTCACTTTGGAATAATAATTTGTCTGGTAGAGTTTAAGATGGAATATAAAATTGGAAGAACAAAGGTTTTATATTAGAAATTTCTCAATTAATTTTCAAATGTCGTATTAATATTAATAAAATTAAACTGCGAATCCAGGGAGGAGGAAAAATACTTAAAAGGATTGACAAATACACACATTTAAATTAATTAAATTCCCTCAATGAATAATGAGTCTAGGACATTTTATATATTTGCCTTAATTGATTATCCAAGTTTCAGAGTTAGACATATATATAATGTCAAAAATATTCTATTTAAAGTGTATGTTGGATTTAATAACATTGCATATTCTTATCAAATAGTAAAAATGTAATTAGAAAATACAGTTATTGTATAGTAATTTTTTTTCTGTAATTTTGTTTTCATTTTCTGAGACTTAAATAGAATTTTTAATAAAACTTTTTTGCAAAAATGTTTTAATTCAAAATTTTTATTTGCATTAAAATATTATTAATTTGTGCTGCATTTTTTATGAAATAATGCAGAGAGTTTAAAACATAGAAAAGTAATAATTAAGGCGAGTTATAATTTGCAGAGATGTTTTATTTACGGAAAAAAGCATAGGCTTAGTTTTAAAAGAGTTGTCTACTTCTAAGAAAATCAGCATTTGCTACAGATTATAAAAATAACCCAAATATTATCGATTCTTTAAGAAAACTTAAATGAAATCTTAAGCCACAAGTATAATTGAACTATATTTACTGCTTTTGGGCAGTACATAATTAGGAAATATAGATGAATCAAACTATATGCAATGCAATGTCTTAATTAATATATGGGCCATAAATGTACTAATTAAAAGCGTAGTAAATTGACCGTATCGGTAACGATATTTCATGAAATTGAATTCATATTTTTTCCCTAATGAGTTTTAAACTGAAATATAGATTATTTCAATATGAAAATTAATTTTCAGGAGGTATTGTCAAGATTTACTGTAATAGCTATAAAAATAAAGGGCACAGGTGCCGTATAATCTATGATTCCAAATTCTGAATTTTTTTGGCGATGAAGAAATGTTGCTAACATGGCGTATCATGTTGTGCGCGATGACGTAAATACTAGGGTTACCAAAATAGAATTTTCTGCATAATTCTTATATGTCTCCATATGTATGACGTTACAAAAACGAGGTTACCAGATGCATAAGAAAATACACCAAAAAATCGCCTATCTCAAAATTCGGCGTCATGGATTATACGGCACCTGTGCCAAATAAAATTTCAGATAAGTGTTTTTAATTCATTCATGATTAATATATTAAAAGTCAAATATAAATAACATAGTATAATAGGGAAAACGTTTATAAGAAACGAGACTTTGCATTGTTATTGTTCCCATCACATAACATCAAGTAACAATAAAAAACAATATGAATAATGCACATCAGAACATACATAAATGAAAAAGATTTGCATACCTTATTTTTTCAAGCACTGCATGAAATTTATTTCTCTAATTTATTTTTTAACACTTGTATTAACACCGTTACTTTCATACGGCTTATATGATAACGAATATTTTACCAGAAAAGAGTAATTATGCTTATTTTACTATATAAAATAAAATAAGGTTTATTCGTTTTTAAATGAATGTACAATATCTTTGAAAACTAATTATAATGAAATAAAAGTAAAAAGAATAAGTAATAATTTTAGTTTTATTATTAGCAGATGTTTCAAAATAGCAATCTCTTAATCTGATATAATGAAAATTTAATGAATAGTTAATATTTTAAATAAACATAAAAAACCATTAAAATTAATTAAATAACATTATTGGTTTTAGAAAAATTATAATTAAATGAATTAAATTCATAAATACCTAGAGTATTCTTATATACACGATTAAATTTCCTTTATCTTACAAAAATGGAAAATCATAAATATGGTCAGCAAAGCTTAAATGTGACGTAGCTTAAACGATTTTTAAGTAAGAAAAGTGCTAAAATATTTATGTATATAGTGTAAAATGTCAAAAATTTGATTTTTATTTGAGTCTGTTTGACAAAGGGATTAAATATTGTGTTTAAGAATGTATTATCTTAAATCTTATAAAATAATTACCATATTTCTTATTTTAGACAATAAATGCGAATTAGGAATTTTTGTTTTGGTCTTCTACATCCCATTATCTAATTTAAATGAATTGGTTTTAAATTCTAAGAACATCATGGCATTTGTTGTCAAACTTACAAGTAATTAATCACTAAGTTTAGAAGGCACTTATTGTTTAAGAATGTTGTAAATCTAAAACCACATTATTTAAAATAAAATTTCATTATTTAAAAACATTTTTACTTCAGTCCTGTGCTTAAACTCAGGACAATTTTTTTAGTATACTGATAGCGAGTAAATCATCAAGTACTAAATAGGCTACCTTTAGATAGTGATTAATCTTAATAAAATAATACTAACATTATATACAAATGCAATTATTTTACTGTAATGATAATGCACTTATCAAATTTGTTCAGCATTGTGAACATTACTTTTAAATCGTAGTGAGTGAAATATAACTGTTTTCTTATCACTTATAATTTAATTGCATGTTTCTATGAAAATATTACACTAAGAAAAGAATCATTAGGAGGATCTTGTCAAAACTAATTGAAGATAACTGCTAACAAATTACCTTACTTAAAAATGCGTGTTTTCTTAATAAGAAGGAAATTTCTTTTACAATTTATCGATCTCTAAATTAGCCGAAGTTCTTATATATTTAATTTTTCATTTTGCAATGAAAACATTTTTCAAGTTCATTATGATTCTTTTAGTTTTGTTTTTTTATGTTTCGAAAAAGGAATTTTAAAATAATTCATTCCTTATTTTATACTCATTTTTTTATTAGTCAAAATGAAACTTGTAAATTTGTACTGAACAGTTTAATTTTATATAAAGTAATTAAAAATTATTTCCTTAGTATTATTAAGCTGTTCAATTTTTTCAAATTAAATTGACATATTTTAAACTGTGTTCTAGACCGTGGATTATCGGAACAATTTTCTTTTTTTAGTATTAAACAAAATAGTGCAACTGAAAATAGTATAGAAATTTTGTTCCCTAATACTAATTTAACATACAAATGATTTGATTAATTAATTAAAATTGCTTATGTTAAAACATATAGTATATAAAATTTATGGGCCAAGTAAAAGACAAAAGCATTTTCGCATTTGAATGAGTTTTCAAGAGCATTTAAACGATGTACTTAATATTTTATTTCAATAATTTTCATTCATACTGAATTTTTCATGGAGACTTCATAGAATTAAAGAGCCATAACTCTTAATATTTATTTATATGTTTTCTTATAAATATCCTTGATTAAAATAAATTTACTTATGCTGCATTCAGTGTTGATTTCCACGTCTATATTTGTAAATGGAATTTTTCGAGAAGAGTCTGTTATCACTGCATCACTACGAATTTCAAATGAAAAACCATTTATATAATGACTTTATTAGGAAAGTTTAAAGTGTTTAATTCTAATAGTGATTTTTATTGTATATTTATTAGGAAATTTCTATAACCAGACAATATTAATATTTAACTAATATAGATATTAATTATCTCTCTAGAAAGATAATGGGTGGTTACAGTGGATTCATCATAATGTTGTTAATTATGACACTTATACAAGCCAATCTCACTAGCCGACGGCTATGCGAAATTAAGTCAGAAGGGTGCGTCTTTCGTTTAACAAAAGAACCACGAAAGTGAAAGTACGTCTTTGTTCTAAGACTCCTCTGAGAAATGGCACCACAAGACGATCCACTTCCTCAATTTAGACTTTTGAACCCTGCTCTTCCTAACAGAAGGCCGATGCTTTAACCACTAGGATACCACGGCCCTAACATCATAACTCGTCACAATATCGTAACATGTGTATAAATCTTTTATATACTTATTCATAAACTTAGAAGAACATAACACGTCTATGTTAATATCTTTCATTTGATACAATTAATTTTTTGCTAAGGATTCTAAAATAATTTAAAGGAAAAATCTTCAATGGAAGATAGTTACACACAAGCGTAATTTTCTATATTATATGTCATTGTAATGGAATTCCATGGAACAATAAATATCATTTCGTAGAAATCTAATTATACAAGTAATTTGTTGCATACATATCCAACGATACAATCTCAAAGCCTATATGAGGAAATGAATTAAAACTTTCTGATAACTTTCCCTTCCTTTTGAAAGAAAGAAAACCAGAGGATTCTGGAGCAGTCTCCAAGAGATGCAAGAGTAAATTACTGCAGGAGAAACAATCTGTTTATCAACATTTCATTACAACATTGTCTCATTTATAAACATAGTTTTGACATCCCTTTAATTGAGGTCCACTCAACTCAGTTAGAATGTTAAGTTTGCTATGGAGAATCTCGAATATTAATTCCGATTCTAAAGAATCATTTTGAGATTCCTTCTACAGTCTCAACCAAATTTTACCTTATCAAAATGCCATAAAGAGACAAAACTTCTGGAAGCAGTGTGACGTAAATTTAAGAGAAAATAAGTAACTTTGGGGACAGAAGATTAAATTAACTCTTAAAAATAAATTTATATATACTGTAATGTAAATGGTAAAGTAAATTACGGTAATGAATTTCTTTCTGATGAATTTGTGAGACATGTTTTGTGAATTTCAGAATAGATGCTTTTAAATAATTGAAAGGGACATTTATAGTATTAAGAGTAGCTAAATACTATTTTAATACATATTATATTTTATAAGCAATTGAAATATATCCGTATTGCATATATTTGTTTGATATTGAATCTTTGGACTACTATACTAAGGGCTACTTTTGTACTTTGAAACATATTTGGAAATCAATTTCATATCATACGATTTCTGAAAAAGGATATACATATATATATAAATATATATGTATATATATATATATATATATATATATATATATATATATATATATATATATATATATATATATATATATATATATATATATATATATATATATATATATATATGAGAGAGAGAGAGAGAGAGAGAGAGAGAGAGAGAGAGAGAGAGAGAGAGAGAGAGAGAGAGAGAGAGAGAGAGAGAGAGAGAGAGAGAGAGAGAGAGAGAGATAAATAGATATAGATATAGATATTACGTGAAAACACAATAAGAATCACCATGTCAGATGATAAATATGAGTTTTTAGGTAGAATAAACGAACAGACTACAAAGAAATGTAAATAAACTATCGGTGCTGGAGTAAAATAGTATATTGTAATAAATTCTTGATAAAGGTCATGTATTTAATATTGTTGAGAGTTTTTTCTCAAGGAAATGCATAACTTATAAACTTTCGAGGCTTTATTGAAAGAATTATCTTTTGCATATTGAACTCTTTACTACACATTGTTTTTCTGAATTACTTTAAAAATGATATAAATGTTATTCCAATTCCAATAATACCCTATTCTTTGTAAGCATTTATTTTTCAAGTAAAATATGTTAATCAACACAAAATAATATATTTCAAATAGGAACGAATCTCAGAATGCATTTATGTTGATTATTTATTTTATTATTTTATATATTATTATTTATTTATGTGTTATTATTATTTTACATATTATATAATATTATGTTTTATATATTCTAAATATTTATATTAATAATGAGGAATTAACTAAAGTTAAGAGCAACATACTTCTTTCATTGCCAAAAGAAAAGATTAGGATAAAACACTAACTCAGAAATATTTTATTGGCAACACACACAAATATTTCTCATTTCACCAAAATCTTTGCATTCTCGCAGATTATACTGAGCGTGACTTTGACTTTATTATCTGTGACTTTTTACTTTAATTTATTTTTCTGTTCTTTGTTTTTTTTATCTTTCTCCCTTATACACTAAATCAAAAAAATCAGCCCCATCCTATAAAAAGAAAGAAATTTCTTCCTTTCCTAAATCAAAGAGAAATTTAATTTCTGCACAATAATAGAAAAATAAGAAAAGAAATGAAAATCACTTGTACTATCGACAGTAGTGACAAGCAGTGAACACTCCGTAAAAAAAATTCCTTAAATCTAACAACAAAAAAATGAATAAAATATAACATCTGCTTTCTTTAGAATCTAAAACTCCCTAAAGTAGCAGATGTTCTACGAAGTTCTGAAATTGATTTTTACCAACATAATTTCTTGCTTCAAATCTTCTCGGCTTCCCTGGTTTTCGTTATCCTTTGCTTTCATTTCATTTTTTGGACATCTTTTGGTTGATTTGGAAGCTCCACCATTTCCAAGCGAGTCCAAACATTCAAGTAAATGTATTTCACCTACTCAGTACTTCATCATGCAACCAGTCTTTTACTTGGATAAGAAAACTTAGGAAAGTTGGGAAATTTCAGATATTAGGAACTATAAAAATAACAAAATGTCACTGACATAATGATTTCTTCAAAGATGCCTAGTGAATATAGATATAAAAGAATAGCAGAATTTGATTCACATGTGACATGGTTTCTAATTGAAATGTTTTCAATTCAGGGAAACTTCATCAGATTTTTTAATATTGACCAAATGGAAGATGAGATTCAGCTTTTTGTTAGTATATAACTAATTAAAATATAATCTTTTAATAATAACCAAAGCTTATTAATTGAAAAATAGTTCGTTACTGATATAATACGAGCAAGAGTTTTGTTCTTTAAAATTTTAAAGTATGATAAATAATAAAAGGACTTAGCTGCTAAAATAACTCTTAGGATCATAATTTTTAAGAAAAAGTAAATATCTTTTGATATTTGTTCTTTTGAGATTTGATTCACATAGATTTCTTTATCCACGGCATAGAAAATGATTGATATAAGAAACAATTTAACTTCACCAAACATTTTGAGGCAAGAATTTATGATGATATGCATAAGACAATCTATGTATTCATATCCTGTAATTATTTGTCATAAAAGCTATTGCATTCGTAAGATAATATATTGACACTTTAATAATTTGTTTTAAATTTTTTTGGAATTGTCTTATCATTAACATTTAATACAGATTCTCATTTTCACCTCTAAATTAGCATTAAACTATGTGAAAATCTCTTATAATTCTGAACTTAAGAGAAGATTTCAATCATTGAAACTGTTGCAACTGTGTTTTCTTAACTGAATATTACCTTTTCATTTTTATATGTTACCATTTCGCAGGTTTCTATTTCAGTAATTTGTTTATTGAATATAGGTGAGTAAAAAAGCAGCATACTGATTTGTGAACTTTTCAAAAAGGCTTGATTTCATTAGCAAGTAATATTTAGTTTCAAAAGTTTGCTGGACGAAATACACAAATAATTACAAATGTCCGCAATTAATACAATTTTCTAAGAATATGTTTATTTCGAATTTAATATCGCAAACAAATATATTCGACTTTGATGAAATTAGCTAAGAATATAACTTTAGTTTGAATTAGGAGAAATTCTAATGTTTCACTCCTTAATTACCATTCAAAGTTAAGTTTACATTTTAAAATGGAATTTGAATCTTCAAAGAATAATGTTTCCAGTTAGGGAAATTTGGGGTCTCATACTAATTTCAGATTTACACGAAGATGCATTTTCAAATGGAAATTTTGCATGACAATGACCCAAGAGAGAGTTGCAAAGCTAATGCGAGAACAAAATTTCTACAAGTTTCTATTTTGAAAGGAATTAGGCATTTTAGAAGAGATGTGGATTACCTTTAGACAAGCCAAGCAATTCCGCAACTCGGCGAGAGGTTTGACTGGAAGAATATGGTGGGCGTTTATGCATATACAACAGAAGTACTGCTTAGTTTCCGAAAACGTATACTTACATTACATCCGGGTACAAAGTGTTTTTGGAGTCTAAATTTTAGAGAACAAATAATTATCTATTAGAAAATAATATTATTTGCCATGCAATTTATGATGACAATGTATTTTTATAATTTTTTATTATAAACTTGAATATTATGCATAACATAACATTGATTTAACATTATTTTTAATATAGGATCTGATAAATTGTTTCTGTATGTATAGTAAATATATTAGCCAGCTACAATTCATTGATTATAGTGTACAAAAGTTATTCAATCTGCAAATATTTTATATGATGACAAAAAAATTTCAAGATTTTGTGATTCTGAAATATTGTTGGAAGATTTGACTAAAAAAGAATTAATAGCTTTTGATCACAACTTTCTTGTCAAATACCAGTTTAAGATCCTCAATTTTAAGAACAGTTCTTAAAGTCTGTCGTAATTTTTTTAGAGTACTTAATTCATAACTAAAACATAAGCTTTTAAATTAAATATTAAAAAGTCATTGTAAAGTGAAAGCATTATGTAATCAATAAATTCAAAATTACATCCAATTATGTTTTACTGTTGGAAAAAATTATGCTTGCAATATTTAATATTCAAACCCTTATAAATGATTATGTGTAATATCATAAAAGTCTTTTTAGATTTATTAAGCTTTCTAATGATGTATATTGCAATATATAAGGTAATGATATTAGAAGAAATAATGAAATTATTTATTTAAATTTCAATCTTAAAGTTATCTCAATATTGTTATTAATATTCTGATAATGGATAATGATTATTTCTGTCTGCATCCTCCATAAACAGTGAGATTGGATCATTTTCAACCATATCTCTCTAATATAATGTGACTTATATTTTAAAGTTAATTTAATAATGATAATTAATGCCAATTTATTTTGAATAACTACAGTGTTTATTTCCGTTAGATTGTTTTTATTGAAAAATTTCATTATTAGGAAAAAACATTTTTTCATCATTTGAATATGAAATTCAACATATAATAAATCATTCAAAGCACACCAAAAATTAGGAAGAAAATTTTGAATTTTCGATGAGAATCAATAAATATTTAAAAAAATGGGATTTTAACCATAATTCAAATTTTATCAATACGATTTTTATACGGTTTTTTAAAATCAGATTTATAAAATTGTAATGATGAAGATGAAACCGGATTTTAAATATGCATGAAAGTTGCTTCTTTTGAAATTTATTTTTTATGTTCTGATTATTTTTATATTATCGTTATAGATTGTATTTTTAATTTCATAAATAATATACTTTTTAAAGTGTATATTCTTGTTTGTATTGGTAAAAGACGCAAGTTATTTATACTGTTATTTGTATGTACAAATGTATATTGTGTGGTAAAGTTTTCAGTCTTTAACTTACTTCTCTGCAAAATTGCAGTATAAAGTACTACCACGAATTTAGAATTCGAAATGAGAATTCCTCAGAATCGATGTGGGCACCAAGAGGCTTTTTCAAAAATTTTGTGATATTTATCACTTATACATTATGAAAGAGTCAGTTGGTTTAATGCAATGATTTTAAAGATCTTTGCTTTGGCGCGCGGCCAAGTTACGGTTCACAGTGAAAAATAACGCAACAAAAGGTTAGTTAAAATTCCGCCATTTTTAAAACGATTTTCAATTTTATATTCTTTTAGAAGAATGTTGTATTTAAAAGTTTCAACACAACTCAATGGTTAGAAAAAATGCAAGAATTTCTGATATATTTAATATATGAGCATATAATTCTAAGTAAAATATATTGGTATCTTAATATTGTGAGTAATATATATCTGTATCTCCCTATTTTTAGTGCTGAATTTGATTGGGAAACTTTGTTAAAGTCATTAATTAATAGTTCACATCATTTCAACACATTCTTCATTTATAATAAATTAATTATATAGTAATCGTTTCAAAATCTCGTTTCAAAATTACACTTTACATATATTACAATAATATTCGACTACATATAAATTATAATATTGCAGCATTTGTTCATTTATATACAGTAGAAAAGTATAAACTAGAAAAAATTGCATCAAAGTTGTAGTAACATTGACACATATGAAGAAGAACGTTATTGGAAAGTGTATACACATACACACACACACACACACACACACACACACACACACACACACACACACACACACACACACACACACACACACATATATATATATATATATATATATATATATATATATATATATATATATATATATATATATATATATATATGTAAGTAAAAAAATTATCAATTTTAAATCCACTTTTTTATTTGCTAAAAATAAAAGTTGCTTTTCTGAGATTATTTAAAAAATTTTTGAGTATTATATTTCTTTATGTGACAGACATTAATCTTATTGCATACATTAAATTAACAAAAAACAAAACTCAAAGAAAACTATGTATTAAATAAATGCAAAAGTTAAATTTCAGTTATGTAATTGAAGTAAGCCAATTTATAAAAATACAAAAATTGCGCTACAAATAAAAATAAAAAATTAAAATTCAAGCAACATTGTAATTGCAAAACTATATTAATTTAATTAAATATTTAAATAAATATAATCATATGATAACCAAAGTTTATTTTAACAATTTTCATATCGATTGGATTTAAAATTCAGAAACATAAATAAATCTTTTGCCTTAAGAGAATTTCAAACTTATATTTTCTAATCAAACTGCTGCTGTATATTTAGGAATAAATCAGGATAAAAATTGTTTTAGAAAATAAGACATTTTATTCCTTTTTTAAATCTTAAAATCCTGATATTTTATGTATATTATTCATAAAATAGAAAATATCCTGTAGTATATAATATAAATTTATGAAATGTATTTAATTTTTAATTAAAAATTATAGGAGAAAGTTTTCATTGTTATTGTTTGAATTATTTTTCTTTGAACTATGTATGAAAGTATGAACTAAATTTTATGAAATCATTAACTGTTCATAACAGGAAAATGACAATTAGGTGCATAATTCGTTCACATTGGAAGATAAGAAGTAAATTGTTTCGTTGCACCACAATAAAAATTATTTTGAAATATTGTGTCGAAATGCCTTCATAAATGATACTTGTAATAAAGAAATGAGGTCCCAGGTTATATGTTACATTTAAAAAATACAGTCAAATATATCACAATTTTTTTAATAACTTTCAATTGAGAAATTCAGGACCTACACATTCATCTTTTGTTAATGACTTTATCAATAAATAAAAAAGAAGAAATATTAAAAAGATTTAAGTAAAAAATTATGAAATCTTTATAAATTATAGTAAATTGCTCTAAATTGGTATATAAAATGTTTTCAATCTTTATTCTTTCATTAATCATGTGCAATATATCAATACAATTCTATATTGAGGTTAAATGTTTGACTTTTTATGACTTAAATTTTTGTCTTTTTTAACTGTAACTCATTATTAATCATTCCTCAAACTGAAAATTCTCCGTAACCCATGAAAGAAGGATATGACCAAACATGGCTGAGTATAGTTGACTGCTTTTACACTCACCGCCTTGTTAAAGGCGACCCGCTTTTAATTTAGAACCCATAAGTTTGACAACAAAAGAGGGTGTCTTATTACATTGACAAGCCATTCATGTTAACAAGGACCGTGAGTAAGACATTGGAAAACAGCTAGGAGAGATGGGCCTCGCATCTCATGGGCAAAGGGGATGTTATTAATGCCACATTTGCATCTTGGTAAATGTATTAGAAAATTCTCCCATCCACACGGATATCTTTCAGTGGAGCGTGTTTATAATCGCAAATATCGTATTCCAAAGTTGCCTTGGCGAACATCCTTTTAATCTCTTTGTGATGACATAGGTTCCTAGCAAAAGAGGATGATACGGTTCGAAAAACGAAGTCTTTTAATCATGGTGAAAGTTGTTAGCATTTCCTATTAAGGCTTTTATTGACATCATTGATATTAATAAGAGTCAGGAGTTGGAATATGTGGTTTTCTTTTGCCATGCAGAGTTTCTGTGCTGGATATACTATTTGAAAAGAGATTTATTATCGTGCTGCTATGTCTCATTGTTTATTGATGATGTTTACCTAAATTATTGTTTTCAAACGGCTTAACGCACATTTAAAAGCGTTGCACCGTAAACAATGAGATTCTTTTGCATGTCCCGTTGTTTGTAAAGGGATTTTAGAAAATTGAATTCATATATTTAATTAATTGAATTTATCGTATTAAAATTTGCTTCACAGAAAAGTTTCAATCAAAGAAGCAAAATAATTTTCAAATATATTCTTTAATGTCGACTATTTCATTATTGATTTATTATGTTTACAACATCATATTATTAGTTAGCTTATAAATTGATATTATACAAAAACTTGATGCTATCTAGAAAAAAATAGTATAGAATATGGAAGCAAAGGTTGAAAAATGAAATCACAAAGATTATGTAATTTCACAATAAATTTTAAAAATGATAATTGATAGCTTTACAAATATCATACTTTCAAATTAATATCAAAAACAAAATTTCCAACACAAATTATAAAATATGTAATATTAAAGTATGCATGATATTAATTATAAATAATGCATAATATTAATTATAAAGAATGCATAACATTAATTTAAAAATTCAATTCATATTATGTACATGATAAAAATATTATTAAATTTCAAATTCTGTAAATATTAAGAAATAGATTTTTAAAAATCAAATAAAATATTATCTTCTAAGCAAATTATTATAAAATTTTATTTATTGAAGTTCAGCAAAATTTACTTTATTGAAATTACTTCTCATATTTCCCAAATTCTCTTTTAGAAAATGGGAAACAAATAATTATGCACTGACGCACACACACACGCACAAATCATACATATAATTTTTAAAATAAATTTGCTTGTTAAGCTCTAAGAAAATTAAATATCTTATTTATTGTTTCTTTAAAAAGTTTGCATACAATTCATATAAATAAAAGCTGTCGTATAAAAATTACTTCAATTTATTGTTTTTGAGCATACTTTTGGGACTGAATTCATAAAAAGTTCTCAAAAGAAATAAAAACATAAGCATTATTGTCATTGGTTTGCATTATTTATACAAAAAATCTATTACATAAAACAAGCGGAAAATTTTCAAAATAAATTGTTGGGAGAAATCATTATTTTAAAATGAAACAAAAACTAACTTTAATGAAGCAAAAGCATTTGAATTCCCAAAGCTCTTGAATTTCAAAAAGTACTTAAATATAAAACATTTCTTTATCGAACTTTTGAATTTTACTTTCAAAATAAGCATTGTATATTTTGAAACTGATAAAGTGTTCCAAGAAATCCCTTTTTGTAAATATATTTTACTTTAGAATATAACTTTCAATTAGCAGCTACAAAATGAATACTTTTATATTTAAATGCTATAATTTGAAATATTGCATTAAGCGTTTTGTGTCATTAAAGCTTTAATTAATTGCTAAAAAAAAGTTTTTTTAAGGAATTTTAGGAATTAATTATAGTTTTCAAATTGATTTGATTACAGTTCCAATTTTATAACCCACTGAATAAAACATGAACACTGAAAAACTGTTTCTTTTGAACAGTTTTTTAGTTTGTTATAAAATTCGAACTGTAATCAAGACAACTTAGGAAAAAAAATCTAACTTTTTTAGTTTGTATGTTGAATTTAATCAAGTGAGTTTGAAACATTTTAATTTTCAGTTAGGAAATCACTGCATGATTCTTTCGAAATCAATGCTTTTATTTTGTGACTGAAAATTAAAATTTAACAAACAAATAAAAATAATCTAGTTATTAAATTTAAAATTTTTTAATTTTACCTTTCCATTTTCTATTTCTAACTGAAACGATATTTTATATATAATATTAAGATTTATTTTAATAATAAGATTTATTATAAAATATTTTATATATCTAACTTAAACGATATTTTATAAACGATATTAAGTATATTTTAAGAAATTTGAAATCTAACATTTCACAAATAAAAATCCATATTCTGCTGTTGAGAATAGAAATCTGGAAAATGTTTAGTATTCGGAATCCGGAAAATATTATGTATCCAATCCTGCTTATTTGGATATTGAAACATTATTCATTTTTTCAGCTATATCTAATATTAAAATTGGAAAATTTAATTTGAAAAACTCATTCTTTTTATAAGACACGGAAAATATAATTTCTTGACATAGGAATATTTGTAATGTGCGTTACATTGAGGTTATTGAAATTAGATGTGTACTGCACATAACAGCTCTCATTCATCGATACTGAAAGATGCTATACATTGAAGAGTGTCTGCTATTCTGCAAAAATATCTTTTAATGATGCCTTTATTAGTGTATTGCTGAATAATGAAAAAAATGTTTGTAGGTATCTTTTTTCTATTATTTGAAATAATTGAATTTAAGTAGACAATTTATCATTAAAAGATTTCTAAAATGTAGATAATTATTGAAATAAATATATATTTTTTACCATATTTTTAATAATAGAATCTATTTAAAATTTCTTTTCCTTTCATCAGGCAAAACTTTTATTATTTTTCGTCTCCAAATGTAAATCGCATATTTTCAATTCCTATTTAGAATTTCTAGTTCATATTATTTTTCCTGATATCTATATGATCCTACATATTACTACCTAAATTAATTCATTTAAAAAGAAAAATGGTTTTTTCGTCTAATTAAAAAGACTATAAAAATGTTTACAAAAAATAAAAATTTACAAATATCATCATGTTTTTCAATGATAGGCATTGAAAAACATCAACTATTTTAATCTAATTATGGTCTCTAAAAGTAGAATATATACGTAATTAGAAATTAAGACAGATTTATAATTTCAGATTATTAGAATATAGTTAAATTAATTATAAATGTAGAATAATTAATGTACATAAATATCGTTCCAGAGATTGAATTAATAATGTAGAATGCAAAATAAATTATAAATATAACAAGATTAATCTTAAGAACAAGTAACCATTTGTATAATTGATGGTGTACACCACTAATTGAAGTACGCGAATTAAACCATGTATGCACAGTCATTCTTAAAATAGTTTATGCATGATGTTAATTAGCAAAATGCATATTTTGGAATTTTAATATCTTAGTCTGTTTCCAAACTACGATTCTAAATGAAAACATCAATTAGAAATAACTTTAATATACAACTGCATTAATCAAGAGAAGGAAAATTATTCTATTTTTCCACTCCTATTAATGTTGCAGAATGGCAACTAATTAATTTTTATAGTGTACAAGCATTTTCTAAATAATATTTAAGCTAAATTTATTTCTGAGTAAGGAAATATTCAAAATGAAACGTAAAACATAAATCTAAACAGATTTGACTTATTCACTTTGGTTTTCTACAAATATTTGTGTGAAATTTACTCAATGTAATGTATTTACTCATTTTAAAAGAAAACCATTTAATATATTTGGTTGTTTTCGATCCAAAAATATAAAAGGAAACACTGAAGGTACACTTTTGAAATAATATTGCAATTTCCTCCATCCATAACATAAGAAAAGAATATAAATTGTGGATTACTATAGCCTCATGAAGAATGGGACACGGTAAGGTAACATTTAATTAAATTTCGAACTATCTACATAGCGTAAATGACGCATTTTTCTGGAAGAGCCTTTTAATATCTCTTAGTTATTAAGGCCTCCTCTAGGCACTTAATTTTGCTTGTTTTTTACCTTACGATGAGTTTTTTCGTTGAATATGTGACTTTCCTAGGTTTATTTCTACCACTAGACTCTGCGTATTTCATTTCTGGAGTAATTTCGTGCAGGCATTTAGTTATCTGAAAGCGTGCAAATTCTGTGTTAAATAAATAAAATAAACAGAAACGATTTGTTTTGAATTTAAATAAATAGCATTTTAGTTTAGTTGTTAAAATAATTTCAACACAATAAAGTATTTAGGAAAAACATTAATGAAATATTTATATAAATTATGAAAACTTAATTGAAAATTTAAAAAAAATATCGAATGTTAAAATGAATTTATAAAAATGAGTATTCATGGAAGCTACTTAAAATTAAATGGAAGCAAACAAAATTTTAGAGGGATATAAAATTTAACTGTTCATTTACATAGATAAAAATTGTTTATTACTTTTTATTAATACGGGAGATTTTAAGCAAAATATTAGGCCTCAATATTGGATCAAAACTGTCTGTTTTCCTTACTACTAAACATTGTGCAATATTTTGAATGAGAGTTTTGAAATCTTGAAAATTCTGTCCTGAAAAGAATTTGAGACTGCTGATTCTTGTATACAAATTCTTAAAAAAAATTAAGGAATAGCATGATGCGGTTACATTAAATGATATATTTGTAATTATATTTTCATCTATATAGTTACACATGATACCTTGTACATACATATGATAGAGATTTACAATGACTGGAAAACAATATTTACATCATAATGTGTTACTGCATATATATATATATATGTATGTACATGGATATATATATATATATATATATATATATATATATATATATATATATATATATATATATATATATATATATATATATATATATATATATATATATATATATATGTATATATATATATATATATATATATATATATATATATATATATAAACGAATTCTCCTTTGATTTTGGTTTTACTGCAAATAGTTTTTAGTCATTGAATTTAAATTTTTATCAAGATTTGGTTGGTGTGAGTTTTCTCATCAGAAATTAAAATCAATGGCACCTAGTTGCATCACTGAAGCTAATGAGAGGCATATTGTTCCCATAGCTATGCTGGATCGCATAAGCAAATCATGAACTATAAGACAACCGATTAAATCTTTAACAATTACTCAATGTCCACATTCGAGGGGGTCGTTTGCCAATGAGTGGAATGTCTACAAAGCCCATTGTTTATTTTTTACATTTGACTCTTAACCGCATGTTTTTGCTCTATCAAGGGTGCTATGAGTGACGGACATGGACATAAGAATAGAATGACATTGTTGTTATTGATGTATACCACTTCTCTATACAAAACCACTGAGATCAAACTTGAATCTCGAGATACTATGTTAAAAGTCTATTAAGTGTCATATTATGCATTGCCATATTGATCCTTCACCTGATATCATGGTTTGGAATAGTACTGGATTTCACCTCCAGATTACTCTAATACGCATTGCTTGTACACTTAACAGCTAGAGTTAAAAGCTATATTCATAAAAATATTCCAATGATTTCATAATAAATTTAATATTAAGTTTATAAAATTTTTAATGTTGATGATATTGAGTGTCCAATATGAAAATAATAACAAAAGAACATTTTGTTGCTGTCAGAGAAAGATCAAGTTTTTTCTATAATTTTTATTGAAGATTATTTTGGTCTACCTGTAAGATTTTCAATAAGAAATATTATTCTTGATATTAGTTGAAAAAGTTTATCTTTTATTGTTTTCAGTTAATTCACATTACTTAATAAATTTGTTTACTTTGGTAATCCATTGTATTAGAAATTTTCTTTAGTAGATTAATATTTATTTATTAATGCGTATTTTATGCAAAAATAACTTCTATTCTCAAGATAAAAATACAAATCAAGTTAATTTAATGTTGCTTCTTATGTATCCAGAATTACTTCATAATATTCAAGAAGAAATTATACTATGTAAACATCTTTTAAAATCAAAAGTATTCATACCAATGCGGAACACTTATATTAAGACATTTTGATCAGCTGCATTTCCTAAAGAAACTAAAAAGCTCTTTTAACACTTAAGAGTATGTTATCATTACAACTAGTTTTTAAAAAAATTCTAAGCTTTTAGCAATTACGAGTATATTATCATTATTCCTAATTGTTGATTTTTTTTTTTTTTTTTTTTTTTTTTTTTTGATTTCTGACAGTTAGGAGTAATGATAATAAATTCATTCTTAGTTGTTAAATGCTAAGAAAATTAACTCTGAATAGGAGTATATCATCGTTTTTAAAAATGTCTTCGTTTTTAACAATTACGAGTATTATCATTATTCCTAATTGTTAAAAGTTTTTTTTTTTTTTTTTTTTTTTTTTTAAGTTTTTGACAGTTAAGTGTAACGATAACAAATTTATTCCTAATTGTTAAATGATAAGAAACGTAACTTTAAATAGGAGTATGTTATCATTAAAATTAAATG
The DNA here is from genome assembly GCA_037975125.1 of Latrodectus hesperus. NCBI lineage: Eukaryota > Metazoa > Arthropoda > Arachnida > Araneae > Theridiidae > Latrodectus > Latrodectus hesperus. The sequence continues at coordinate 73,486,781 of CM075860.1, read as the reverse complement.
ATTTTTTTAAAACAATGACAATTAAGAATCGTTAAAATCAAAACAGCAACATTTAATTTATCTGAATTCGTCTGACAAAATTAGCTGTTCCCACATTTCATTTTGAATTTTTACGGGTTCAGTTTTTTTTTTCATCCAAGTAATAAACCTGACACTCCTTCCAGTTTGTTTATTTATTTTACATAATCAAAAGTGTTTCATTCCTTACCCTCGTGAACCAGATTAAAACGCAAAAAACGCTGACACTAAATTAAAAACAAAATGCAATGACACCCACACGAACTGAAGGAAACAAAAATGTTTTTAAAGATAAAAACATTTCTTTCCCAAGAATTAAATGAGTTTTCCTGTTGTATGATATTTTTTTTCTTACTTTCCCGGGCATTTCAAGTGCTCTTGAAGAAAGAAAGTAAATTCTGAAGTCTCGTTCTAAGAAACGCATCCCTCCTCTATGGGCATTTAAGAGGCGGGGGTGTAAGGGGTAAGAAACAAGGAAATCTCATCATTTTATTTATTTCTCAAATTTTTTTTGCTTCAATATTTGGTGCTCTAAGCGAAGTTTTGCACCCCCGGATTTGTAAAATAAACAGTTTTAATTCTCCGAATGACGTTTGTTCTTTTTTGGAGGAGGAGATAAAAACGAGCCCCACTCATACTCAAGGATATGAATAAATAAAAAAAAAATTCGAACGTTGAATTTCTAAATAGCAATACCCATTTTCCATGCTTTGAGCTTCAGTTTTATTAAATTGGTTTTCAGGAGTCACACATTTTTTTTAAAAAGAATATCCAGACTTAAAATGAAAAAAATATAATAAATTTATTTTGCTACATTAAAAATGTATATTTATATTATATGAAACAATAATTTTTGGCCATGCTTATTTATGATAACTTTCACTAAAGTTGAGGATTTCGCTTTAAAATCGTTAAATTTGTGCAGATTTAAAACAGTAAAAATGTTTAAAATCTCTTCCATTAAAATAACTAAATATTAGCGGAGAATAAACAATGTAATTTACCAAATTTACTGCAACCGCTTTAAAATATTATGGCGTATAAATATAAATTATGCCCCTGGCATAAGCCTAAAGATTAAGAATATAAAATACCATAGTTAAAATATTTATCTCATATGCTGTAAATGATTATTTTCTCTCGACTTAAAAGAGTAATATTTAAATAATTTGATACATGTGTTCTGTGCCTTAAAATTATTTTCAATTAAGATAACTCTTATTTGAAAATAATTTTAAGGCACAGTTTATTTAATTGTTATAATAAATATAATTGTTTATTATTGTATATTATTTTATAATTAATTGTTATAACTATAATATAATAATTAATAATAATGATAATTATAAATTAAGCATCATGTTTACAATTTCTTATCAAATTTGATAATTTAATTGACATGATGGATTATGTGAGAGAATATCTATTTAACTGGATTCAGCTGTCAGTTACACAAAATCAAATAAATATTTGAGCATTTTGTTATTTTATTGCTCATAGTAGGCGAGAGAAATTTGTTAAATATATTGTAATATGCAGCTGAGAATTAGAATTTCACTGTTTTGACGAATGGTCTCAAAATGAATAAAAACATTATGTGACCTGTAAAAATAATAGACTTCTCACAGGAAAACAGCAGATTCAACTTTAATCATATTAATAAATTTCATTTTTCAAAGTTGTGATAAAACCTATTTTAATCCTAAAATCTGTAAATTACGTAATGATTTATAGTGAAAGTTTTTAAGTGAATTGTATTGTATGTTGCACAAACTTTAATCAAAATAATTTGCGAAATATATAAATTAGCAACATCATCTCTAAACTAAAATATATGTAAATATAGTGAGATATAACTAACATTATCTCTCTCTCTCTTTCACAAATATAAATACTTTATTTAAAATGAATATTTTGAGTTTAATTGAAGACTTATTTTATTACATTTCGTTCTATATACGCTAACACATTCAGTATGTTACCATTAAATATTAACATTTTACTTTAAACAAGTATGATTTAAATTTAATCAATATATTTTTTTAAATAATTTGAAAATATTTTTTCCGTATAATGATTTAATTCAAAAACTCACATGATTTAAAACCGTAAACTTATGAAAACAAGTATATTTTCTAAAAATGCTTTTAATACCTATGAAAAAATTAATAGATCATATTACTTTTAGATTTTTCATGCATTTTAAAAATAATATTTTAGAAAAGAGAGATAATGAGCTTATAAAATCAGCTCATTAAAATCTTCTTCGTTTATGTTTGTTACGTACTGAAGATACTTGGGGATATTTGATTCATTTCTTGTATGTGTACCTCTGAGAAAGGAATAAGTTAGCAACTACAAAATAAAACTATTTTCTGGTATATATATTAATTAATTCATTATAAAAATTTTAACTAAGTTTTTGTATATATATATATATATATATATATATATATATATATATATATATATATATATATATATATATATATATATATATATATATATATATATATATATATATATATATATATATATATATATATATATATATATATATATATATATATATATATATATATATATATATATACGTATATATATATATATATATATATATATATATATATATATATATATATATATATATATATATATATATACGTGTATATATATATATATATATATATATATATATATATATATATATATATATATATATATATATATATATATATATATATATATATATATATATATATATATATATATATATATATATATATATATATATATATATATATATATATATATATATATATATATATGAATTTTCCCGAGAAAATCAAACATTGTCTTTTCTTTTCCGTAAAATAAATGCTTAAGAATTACGTGTTTTCTTTGTATTAAGTTTATATCCAGATTTTTGTGGAAGGGAATATTGAAAAAATTTAAATAACAGGTGTTGTTGAATCATTTATTTAAGTAAAGACTATACATTTATTTGAAATATTGAAACTTTTCCTTAACTTATATTTGTTATAGTTCTGAGATTTCCTGCTAAGATTTTCAATAAATATTAATATCGAAAGGTTCAATTACACTTTTTCAGTCTAGATGAATTCAATTCCTTAACTGCTGAGAATATAAGTATTTTAAGATAACTTATTAAAAAAATTTAAAATATTCTTAAAATTCAAAACTTTAAAGCAAACTGTACTCAAAAGTGGAACATTGTAAAAATTTATTAATAAGTTTATGAATGGAACAAAATATATTTTTCTATTTTTAGAGCAAGCTCACATAATTAAATAAAATAGTGATAAATGTTTTATGAAAAACTATTTGTACTGCGATTTTTACATAGCTTTTATTTCTATTCATAAATGAAAACAAAAACAAGATCACATTCCAATTTTATGAACCAACTAAATTATTGTGGAATCATCAGTTTCCAAAAAAAAAAAAAAAAAAAAGATTTTGAAACTATTATTATAATTGCTTACTTTAATAAGTTGTGTGCATTTTTTGGGTATTGAAATATTTTAAATAATTTTCTTAGTCATCTGTACTTTGCATTTTCATAAATGATTTCATCTTTTAATTAAGAAAACAGTTGCATTGCTTAATTTGACTAATTTAATTTTAAGGTTTTTACAATTATGCAAGTGTAAAGCCATTAATAAAGAGGTTTTGATAGATGAGATTCTGTATTTCATATAATTTTATATGTATTTGATTAGTTAATTATTTTGCTTTGAATGAAGAAAAAGTTAGCTTTTCATAATGTGCAGAACCGAAAATATTTATCAAAACAATTTTTGTGATTATTAGAAAAATACGTACATATAGTTATGGCTATTTATTTTTTTCTCAAATAACTTTTTAATTTTTCTAATTTATATTGATCTAACTCAATATATCTGAATTATATATAAGTAGAAAAAGTATCATAAATGTTTTTGAGGTATTTTAATCATTTTTGTATTGAAGATTTGGTAAAAATAATTTTTATTCCCTTTATTAAACTAACTTTCATTAAACTAAAAAATTATATGAAAAATTTTGGCTTTTCATATTACTTTTTAATGAACTTTTATACACAAACGTTTTAATATTTTGGTTGTAAGGACATCAAATGTTTGTGAAGACAAAATCTTTTCACATTGTTTTGTTTTTGACATATGACAAATGTTTTTCAAACTACACAAAAAAGCAAAATCACTTTAAAAAACTTTATATTTTCAAATCAGAATAGGTTACATTAGTAATATACTTTTCATTTAATTTGAGTGCACCGGCAGCCCAAATATTATGAAAGACTATTTTAATTAGAGAACAATTTAATAAATTAGGACTCGCGAGCGATATCCTTAAACATTTTACATTCACTAAACATTGTATAAGAATAATTGAAGTCACTCTGATCTGTGATAATGAAATAAAGAAATATTATTATTGTACTAATTTTTTTAATCGAAATGAATTTTTATAAGACTGATTTTAACTCAAATACCTAAACACAGTCTACTTAAAATTTAGTTCCATTGAAATAAGATTTTTATTTTTATATTTAGTTGCATTTACTTATTTTATAATCATATTACTTTTTCTTCACTAACAATTCAACAATTACATCAATTCCAAATCTAATACAAACCTTTCTAGTACCTAGAATGTATGAAAAGTGAATTAAACGATTTCATCAAATAATCAAAAACTATGATCATTATTTTTGTTATTTGCTGGTGCGGATTTAAATTCAACAATTAATGAAATTGCTTGTTACAGCAGTTGTAATTTTTGTTGTTGTTCAGAACTCAGTTTAAACCTAATGTAATTATTCAGTTGATTTAACAGTCATCGGAAAAATGTGAATTTGAAAACATATCAAAATCAGGTCAGGATAAATAAAGTCCTAAAGTCATACTTTGAATTCAAGAAAAATAAATTATACATGTTTTAAGGTTCAGTTATAAGTAATTATACAGATTAGAAATGGATAATATGATTCTACAAACAAGTATGTGTGTTGTGTGTAGAATCATATTATCCATTTCTAATCTGTCTTAAAAAATGAAATTATATTGATAACTTTTTACTTAAAACATAAACATAGATTCTAAAATTATTTTATTTGCTCAAAACTGAGGAATATTTGAATATACATTTAAAAATCTATCATGCCTTACAACTTTATTTCAATTATCTATTAACTAACCAATGGAAAAGCTCTTTTAAACTATATCTTAAATTGTAAATCTTACTCTTCCCTATAATGTCCCAAACACAAATATTTAATCCTTATGCTTATTATTTCATAAGAATATATATATTGCTTCGAATATTTTTGACATAAAATTTCCGATCTTTCTTAATTTTAAGAAATATTTATTTTTGTTGTGTATGAAAATAATATCTAAAAATAAAAGTTTGCTAACTATTTTCCCTGGAGAAAAAAATTGAAATTACTTTCAGAATAAATTATCTGCATTGTTTTTTTCTGTTCCCCCTTTTCTACCCCCTTCATCCATCTACATCCTGATTAATTAGCGGAACCGGTAAAAATTATCGAAAGGACTGTTAAAAGGGGAAATAAAATGAAATAACCGGGAAAAATCCATAATAGTACTGATAACAGTTCATTTTCTGAAGCTTTAATTAATTTAATAATTGGAAAAGGAAGTTCAGAAGAATTGTTTAACTCAAAAAGCAATCGAAACATACAATAAGTGTTAAATTTTTATTATTTGCGTCAATTTTCATTCTCCCGTTTTGTTCTTCAAACATTCAAAAGCTTGAAAGTAATTGTTTTTTAATCTTTCTTCCTTCATAAGTTCTTGATAAGTAAGCGGTATTTAATGAGAAATGTTTCCTTAATTTATTGTGCTTTTTTCCCTTTTAATTTCCTCTTTTCCCTTTTGAAGGGAATTTTCTTCATATCTAATTGCATTTTGACTTCTGCTTGAATGGTAGTTTTGAAGTTCATGTTTATGTAGTGCAGACTATTAAAAACATTTCGATTTTTTCTATTGTATATTATTAAGTATTGGAAAAAAATAATTTCATTCTTGAAAATAATTATTACCAAAAAGAACTTTCTGGAGCGAAAATAATGAGACAAAGCGCATTTTTTATCAGTTAACAACCTAGGATATTGTTTTGGTTATTTCTTCTATTGATGTATTTTATGGAAAATTAAATTTATAGTTTTCTTTTTTCATCTAAAGCATGCTGATACAAATTTAGATGTGCATTATGAAGAATGTCATTTTAAAATTAGTTTAAAAATTATGTAAATAACTAATTTAAAACTAAGCGTTAGAATTCATTAGGCTTTTTATTATTTGTTACTTGCTTTCTTGCATATATTAAAGAGAAATATAGTAAAATTATAAATAATCATTCAAATTGAACTAAAAGTTATGAATTTAATTATATTTCTTAAAATAATAGAATATTAAAGTAAAGTTAATAGTGTGAATTTCTGAAATAAAGCTTCTATACCAAGTTTGAAAATTTTTACACTAATTGTTTTCTTTTAATTAAATGCTGGGTGATGTCTGTGATTCACTTGAATATATTTATATTTAAAATTAACACCCTCTGAAAAATCAGTAGAAAGTGTTGATATTGGGATAGGACTCAAAATACATCAAATGAAGAAATGTATAATGCAGTTGCACGTTAAAGTGCTCCTTGCTTGAGTATATTAAGAAATTTGGTAAAAATTTACATTCGGGTGCTTCTTTGATTCTTTGGCGATTTTTTTGGCGCCAAGATGGTCGCTAAGACGTGACCAACAAGCTAAGTAATAATATTTATTTTGTATTATTATATAATATTAAATTTTGTGTGTATAAGTAATAATAATAAAATTACAAATAAATAATACGACTAAAAATAACGGGGTTGTTAGAAATTGAATTTAATACCAAATTCTCGCCAAATTAAGGGGCACCCGATTCTACTCTGAACCCATTCATATTAGAAGAAATAAATTGAAATAAATTTAATAATATTTTTTGCTCTTATAAGCCTCATAATTTAAATTTTCAAGATATATAATTTTTTCATATTAAAATTTTTACCATCGTTATAAATATAATTGTAAAACAGAATCATTCAAGTCTATCATATAATTTACAAATGACTTCTTTAAGTTTTAAAATAAATTAATATTTATAAAAATTTCATTTATGCCTTTTATGAAAAAGATAAAATTTATAATATTACAAGATATATAGTGATTTCTGCTAGAGTTTTTTCTAATGTAAAGTATCAAACAAATCTGCTCTTAATAACGTATTATATCTTTTATGTTTTGAAACAGTTTAACAATGCATTTAATACTAACATTTGCTAAACTTGTAATAGGATGATTGGTGTTCATTATTCTGATTCTTGTTGTATCAGTTTCAATTGCTAATTCAAAGCAATCTTGTCGGCATAAATCAGAATCATTATACTTTTAATTATTTGAGCAGAAACATATGTGCATTATAAAGAATGTATCAATTTGAATTAAACAGTTAAAACGACAGTTAATAAATCTCAGCTAAATTGTTCCCATCAAACTCCTTTGATGAACCTATCAGGTTTGATGGTATTGTCGATAATACTTATAGACTGTGACTCACGTAGATGGATGGTCGAACTTGTCGCCATCTGCCACTGACTGAAGAGTACATTAAATCTGATCCAACTGCAGAAGTCATCAATATAGTTTGCTAAATGGTCGATTTGGCTGAAGTCTTTTCTTTAAAGACCAAAGTACCGGAAAAGCTTTTCGGAAATCCTTTCATTTGGTTTCTTGTATTTGTCCGAGAAGATTCCCTGATATCATCGCAAATTGTCAGTCGTTATTTCCACTACTTGAAAGAGGCTGACTTTTCTGTTAAGTTTTCCGATTAGAAAATCCAGAAAACTGGACTTCCTTCAAAGAATCACTTAATAATTTACGTAAGTTGTAAAGTTTTATTTAAGTTTACTAATGAAACGATATTGAAGTTCACTAATTCGATTGTGCTTGTCTTTTTAATTGTGCTTGTGCTTCTAATGAAGAAAATTGCAGTTTAAATAAATCAGAAATATAGTAATATTGTATCGAATGAAATTTCAACTGGACAGTTTTCGTTATTGTGATCACATATAGTCATTCACGTTACTCTTGTTAATCTTCAAAACAAAATTGCATTATTAAGTCCCATTATATAGTTAAATATCTTTTGCACATTTTAATAAATATCATTTAACTAAATGCTTTAATGTGCTTAATATGTAAAATTGTAATAAACTATTTAGATTTCTTTTGATGAATAAAGTTTTCTCAGTCTTCTAAAACATGTAGTTTAAACTTCAATTCTTAACAATTACTTTGTTTGCAGCTTTAAAACAAAACTGTTGTCCATAACATGTTTTGATACACTAGAAATTATTAAATCTAATTTCATATACCTATAGCTTAGTTGACATTAATTACTTTATGCGTTTGAAACAAAGAATAGTGTTTTCTAAAAAATGCAAATATAATAAATTACTATTAGGTACTGAACATTTTGAAAAATTTATAATGTTAGAGGAATTTAAGTTAATGTATGATGTGTTTATTATACTCATAAACCTAAGAAGATAAAGCAAAGCTCAACTGGAAACATTTATTTTTTCTGATAAAACTGTTCTTGCTTGGAAAATTTAAATTTTATATTTTTCTTGTTATATTAAAATAATAAATTTATAAATTCGTAAGCAAATTGAATTGGATACATCTTTTAAATCATTAGAGAAAATGGTACTAAAAAGTACTATTTTCCTATTCATTCTTATATCGAAAGATGTTTCGATATAAGAATGAATAAAACATTCATTTATTATGCTATCAATTTCTATATCCTAAATTGAGACTATGTCAAGTTTATAATAATTTATATATATTTGGTACTAACTATGTAAAATCGAGACTTGTTTAATTATAAAATAATGAGAAACTGTAATTAATATGTGATATTTATAGTAAATAATTTATATATATATTTGGTACTAATATGTAAAACTGAGATTATTGTTTAATTATTTGTTAGAATGAAAAATTGTAACTAATATGTTACAAATTTTATCATTTTACTTTATTCATTTTAAAATTATTTGTACTACAGATTTTTTATCCATTACCAAGAAAAGGCTGAAATAATCAAGGTGAATGGTAGTGACCATATTTGTTGCTGCTAACTTTATTATAAAATTCCTTTGCAAAATTACAAGTAGTAGTTTGTTTACCATTGCAATTTATACTCCCTAGATTATCATACTAAAGTAATCAACGCCCCATTTGAGAATACTCACTGTTATAATTGTTCAAAAAATCTATCTTAATGAAATTAAAGGATGATTTTTGAAATAAATTTAATTACTTTTTTTAATATTTTGTTTTAAATATTATTTTTTCAATCTCTCTTAGGTCGTAATTCATACATTTTCTTTACCTAGAATTCCACTCAATATTATTTTTGACTTAGAATTTTATTTCATAAAAATAAATATTTCAACTTGTCGCTTGAAGATATTTGTTCTTTTGTTGACGCTTAGCAATATATCCTGTCAAGATACAAACGGGAAATCTCTAATAAAAAATGCCTATTCAAAAAGCTGAATTATAGTAACGCGGTACATATTTATGTATTTTTTGTAATACCTTCTAAAATAGCCTGGAGACTTTCACTCACATTATAAATACTTCGAAAAGCATTAATTTCTTATTTCTCTTCACAAGACATACGGTATTTTTCATCTTTAATTCTTTTATTTTTAGCTCTCACTTTCACAATTTTTTATAGCTCGAATACAGGAAGAGAACAACTCATCTCTATTCCTCTTTCTCCATCTTTCAGTTTTTTCCCTATTCGACAATCATTTGATTTCTTTTGTTACATTTTACGCTTTTTAAATTTCGAATTGAGGAATTGTGGCTAGGTTTATGTTTCTGATGCGGTAAAGTAAAGCAAGTCAGTAAAAAATCCATTTCTTAAGAAATTTATCGTAAATAAGTTCATACGAATATAGCTTCCCTGATTAAATTCTTTCACTTTTTTCAGGAATTAAGTACTTATATGTGTGTTGTAATTAAAGTTTCTCTTTAAAAAATAATTCGTATAAATAATATCGAACATTACAAATTAATTAATAGTTTTTATTTTTTTATTTTGATATGTTAATTGTAGTAATCAATTTTTCTATAAAAATCAATTTCGTTGCATTCCAATTTTTAATTAGTGATAATATATTCTTAAGTGTTTATTTTTAATGATGTTTTAAGGATTAAATCAGAATAATTTAAGCAGAAAATATATGGAAAAAATATAAGATTGCTTTAGTGCTGTTATAAATTACGCAAGAAATGTTCGCGTTATAATTACACAGGACCGTGATAGTCTGTAAGAGAAATCTTGTCTTGGAAGAGAAAGTTCAATACTTAATTCAATCAGTGACTCATAGATCTGCAAAGTCTTACATGTTTAGTTTTTTATGATTCCTCTATGCTTCTTCACTGATTTGTTATTTAGATTTGTAAAGAACGAAACAAATACAGGATTGAACTGTTCCTTGAGCATGATTTAGAATTACAAAAATATTGAATTTTATAAATTCTCAGTTTTATTTAATTAAAAAGAACAAGTGGACGCAAAAATTTCGAATATTAATAAACAAAATGCAGTTATATCATTTGATTTATTAAAAATTTCATATGCCTTACCTTTCGTTTAACTCAGGGAAACTAAATTTATAAAATGAAATATTTTTACTATTTTCAATAAATTATGCGCAAAACATTTGATTCAACTGGATAACTTTATGTTGTACACATTCGAATGTATGTAGGCGTGGATGTGTGTGATAAATGTTTCCACATAATCCTTCACTTCTTAATTTTTCCATAATGGATAAGTTTGAAATAATAAGATGATAAGCTTGAAACAAAGGGTGACTAATTTACAATGTTAATGACAGTATTAAAATTTAATTTTTCAATTAGTAAAATCTGCTTTTATATTTTGCAGTATATTTACATGAATGCGTGAGATTATCAGTCATAGATAGCTTTGAAACAATATATATAGTTAATTAGACTAATTAATTATGTAGATCATATGCATATGTATTAAAATATGTAAGGGTGAATTTTATACAATATCAGTATTACATCAGGTCTTCTACCTACCCATAAATCTTTGCCTTGAGCCATAAAAATTTACTTTTTATCAGTGTTTTTCTGCTTATAAATGGAATATTGCTCTAAATTTCCAGTCATGGGCATTTGCCTAACAATAAATTACATTTTTTTTAAATATAAATGTCTATGAATTTAAAACCACAAAAAAAGAAATAATTTAAGAGATTAATTACCTTTATTATTTCATTTATTCCAATTCCAGAGTCATATTTTAACTAAGAAATGTTTTATAAAACTATATTAAATGAGATAACATTTTATGTTCTTAATTAAAGCATATATATTAAGGAAATATCGTCATTTTTTATTTGCACAGTAAATGGAGTTCATTGTTTCTAAAAGTCAGATTGACATAAATTTTGCAGAAGCATTTTTCATATATTGTTTTTTAATTAGTTTTTAATCACTTTCCGACAAAATGATGTGTTTCTATTATTGAAGTATTATGTATTTGTTTTAAAGTGAAAATATCTATACTTATCATAAAACTAAAGCAACTCTCTGAAAGCCATATATATTAAAATTAATTTAAAACTTTTTATTCATAGAAAAAATATAGCATTTTATTTTACTTTAAATTTTTAAAATAAGTTAATTTACATGAACAACCTAATTATTTGTGCCTAATTTTTTTAAAGTTTCTTACGATATTACAAAAATACAATTGGGTGAGCAAACAGATTCCCTATACATATTTACCAAAATATATTCTTTTATAAATTCTATGAAACATAGGTTAAGTTTGTTGACAACAACGTTAAAATTGATGTGTGAATAAATAAACATTTAACTGCTGACAGTTTTAAGCTTTCTTAGGCCAGTTTTATTCATGAAAATTTTACAATTGCGTAACCTATTTGTAAATTACATAGTATAAATCTACGAGAATTAAAAGTAAGGTATTCCAGCACGTGTGATTATAAGATATTTCATGTTTCGTTGGTTTTGAACACATGGATCAATATAACTAATACAAAAATGAACAAAGTGGGACATGAAATAAAATAAAAAATTAATAAAGAATCATTTTTTAAACTATAGACATCAATTATCATATATTCTTATGTAATTGGTTAATTCAAATGCTAATTGTTACTAAAATTTCCATTATATTTTTTGTACCTTTAAGAAAAATAGGCTTAATGTTATACCGGTATTTTTTTCAAAAATATAATTTTTTAGCATCATTTTTGCATTTATAAAATATGAAACTATTATACAAATATATGTTGTAATTATAAAAATAATAATTAAATTATCTGTGTACTAAATTTTATTTTTATTTTTAGGTAAGTTGTTTATTTGAATTTACATTATTTCATAAAAAGAGACCACAAGGTAAGTTTGAGTTTTCTTGATTTTTCATATTATGTAATATATATATATATATATATATATATATATATATATATATATATATATATATATATGTATGTATGTATATATTATTATTATTATTATTATTAATTTTATTAAAATATATTTTAAGAAGTGCTATTCTCTCACACACACGCATAAATTCCTTATTGATTTATTATTTCAGAAAACCCATATCGATTATCTTTACTTTAAACAATATACTTTTATTAAAAAAATATTACAAAAAAATTAACGCAGACATGGCATGTATGAAACAGTGTTTTTCCAATAATGCATATATTGCATTTTTGTTTGACTTGTTCTAATTTAAGCTAATAGAAATTGGATATAAGTCTAATCACTTATCTATGAATTTATCACATATAATTTTTTAATTTAGTAGTTTAGCAGGAAATTTTAAAATGTTATATTATGCAGTTAATAAGGAACACTTATTTACTGCATATTTTAAAATTTTGCAATGAATAATGTGCACAGATTGATGAGAACCTAACTACGCCATTTCTGATACAGTGTAATGTGCATGCAACAACTAAGGATTGTTGTATGCCATGTAGACATATACCTTGTTTTTTTAATAGGGGCATATATTTATGCAATGCAGGTGAGATATAGCTAGAAAACTTCCAAGAATCCATTCTGATAACAATGTACACTAATAACTGATACTGATGTTCTGACAACAATGGCTCAAAAAGTTAAGGAACAACATGTTTTTCGAAGTTCACCATAAAAAAATTGACACTAACAAAACAATTTATAATTTATATAAATGATAAAAGTGAACTTTATGCAAATTTATGCAAAAACGGTAGCTATCACTTTTTTATAGTTAAGAATAGTTATATATGAGTGAGAGAAAAATATGCAAATATAAGCCTTTCGTAATTACGCGTGTAGCTTTTGTTGATTTACAAATTTTGTAAACAGTTCCCTTGACAATAGGCAGTGGGGTCCCGCAATGTCTGAGAAAAGCCATTTGCCCGATTCGTTAATGTAGTGGGCGGTCGGATGGATGAAAATGGGGCTATCACAGGCTGATGCTGCTAGACGCCTTAGTGTGTCTCGCAGTGTGGTCCACCGTCTCTGGATTCAATATCAAACTGAAGCTTCTGTATCCAGAAGACATGTTCCAGGCCGACCACGAGTCAGAACACCTGCAGAAAACCGTTTTATAGCTCTTTCGGTCCGAAGGATAAGAAGAATTTCTGTTCCACAACTTGTTGCAGATCTCTCTGTAGCATCGGGGAGAAGATTATCCGCTAGTATGGTACGAAGGCGTCTTCACCATGCAGGTCTCTATGCAAGGCGACCAGTTGTATGTGTACCACTCACCGGACGACAAAGAAGGGCTCGCTTATCTTGGGCAAGAGAACACGTTTCCTGGACTAGACAGCAATGGGCTTCTGTACTCTTCACAGACGAGTCCAGATTCACATTGGAGAGCGATTCAGGACGTCTTCTGATCTGGAGGAAACAAAACACCAGATACCACCAATCCAACATTGTGTAAAGAGAGAGTTACCGCGGTGGTGGAATGATGGTTTGGGCTGGGGTCTCAGTCGGTGGTCACACTGACCAGCATGTGTTCCAGGGAGGAACTGTGACTGGCGTGAGATATTGAGATGAGATCCTTGATCCATATGTCCCCCCATATGCCGGTACAATTGGCAATGATTTCATTCTGATGGATGATAACGCACGAGTTCACCGAGCTGTCGTTGTTGAGGAATGTCTTGAGGATCTTGGTTTGGAGCGAATGGAATGGCCAAATCGATCTCCAGACCTGAATCCAATAGAACATGCGTGGGAGTATCTTGGTAGACAGGTTGCTGCTTTAAATCCTCCTCCAAGGTCTTTAGGAGAGCTGGAACAAAGCTTACTCCGTGTCTGATCTTCGTTTCCCATTTGGGTAACCGACAACTTAATTGACAGCATGGAAAGTTGATGCCGCCAATGCATGCAAGCTATGGGTGGGCATACCCCTTATTAAAACTCATTTTTATTATGCTTCTATTACTTTTTACCACATAAAACTGTGATTATTCTCTTTTCCAAGAATGGACTTTTCCAGCGAGATTGCATTTTTTGTTGTAAATCCTTTTTGCTTTTTACTTATGTAAACTTCTATGTTGCAGTCAATAAATACCTGTTTTGTGCACATATCATCCAAATTTGGTGTTTCTACGTTATGTGTCTCAAAAAGGGTTTTCAAACTAAATGTATCTTGTATCTAGTTTTACGATTTAATTTTATACTTTGCGATATAAATACACAAAACTATAATGCATTATGTAAATTTTCTTTCTTATAGTTAATGAATCGAAAAGCTTCAATTTTCAATAGTTGATGAAGGATTTGCTTAATTCATTAATAATTATGTACACATTAGAAAAGAGCTTTGTTAATTCCACGCCGTAATGCAGCTGCAACATTGTATTGATTTATCAGTTCTTCCATCTTGTTTGAACATTAGTTGAAAACAATGCAGTAAACTACATCAATCTCATAAAAATTTTATGATACATCCATTTTTATTTTAAAATAACGCCTATCTGCTAACTTTCCAAATGTTCTTAAAACAATTTTTATTCGTTCATTTTTCTTTCTTGCGTGGTTCAGGTATTTGATTGAGATATTTGCGTGCAAAAGATACAACGCTTCGATCGCGTGCTGTAAGTACCTATAATGTGAACAATAACTGCTTTTGAAGTGGAATTTTCTTTGTCGACAAACCCTATGATTCTAACATTTAAAAATCTGTTTCGAAAGTCTATGGGGAGAACATGTAAAAGTTCACTGTAATCAGTAAAGCTTAAAAAGACATTAGCTCTAGAATATTATGACAAAATCAATTGATTTATGTAATTATATATTGATTTGATAAAGTAATCAATATAATGAGCAATAAGAACGATTTGTGTTTTATTTAGTATAAGAATTAATGTAAATATTTATCATTCTTTAGAATATAGGCCAATTTAACTTACAGTTCTGTTAGTCTGAATGTCCATATATATATATATATATATATGTATATCTATATATATATATATATATATATATATATATATATACATATTTATATTATATGACAATTCGAGTTAAAATAAAAACCATATATATAAGTATCTAATGCTGCATTTTTAAAGTTATTCTGCGTGTTATCTTTAAATCTGCTTACAAAACTGAACTTATATTATAATGAACATGAAATATAAATTCTATCTATAAAATATAATTCTATAATACATGAAATATAAATTCCATTTCTAATTGAAATATATAACACAAATCTGTAAAATAATTTAAATACTAGCCATCTGCATTATTTAAATATTATCCATAAGGAAATAAATTTTAGTACTTATCATTTCGCGCCGTGCGCGCTCTCGCGAGAACTTTAATTAATTTAAATAACCTGTGTAACAACTTATTTAATATTTAAAAGTGACATGCTTTCAATAATTGCAATTTTATGTAGCTTTTTTTGGATCAATATTTGAGCATTAAACAATAACATTTTCTGTAAAATACTATTTTATAAAATAAATTTTATCAAATTGAAAATATTTTTGCAAAGTGCAACTGTTTTCGAAACTAGAAAATTTTTCTTTGTTCATAGATGTGAATAGCTTATTTAAGATAGGTCTGGAACAATAATCGGATAATTTTTTAAACTTATAAATTTTTCAAAGAAAAATATATGTAAATAAAAATTCAAGATTGTTTGAGAAACATTTGAGAATTCTTCGATTGAATCTTAATTAAAACACAACATAATTAAATTTTTCATTTTTACTAAAATTTATTTACCATTCATATTTATTTTTTATTTTTTGTTTCTTTTTTTAAATCAAACATTTGTCCTGTTCTTGAAATTATTATAATTTTAGCAATTTGTTAAATATGTTAATGTCTAAAATTTCATATACTTGACAGAGAAAGATGAAATAATATCATTGTAAATGTTGAAAAAAAGACCATGTTGCTTAATAACTTAAAAATTTCAATTATGTCTTCTGTATTGTGTCATGTATAATTATGTAAAATTATAATAGCGTGGTTTTGAAGACAATCAATTTCAGACAATGAAAGTTGAAATCAGTTACAAAATTAATAAAATTGTTAAAAAATCCATTTTTTAAAATAATTTAGTGTTTGATATAAAATGCGTTTAATTAACTTAAAAATGCTCGTATAGTATTTGTAGAAATGCGTTTGTACAATAAACAATATTTATAATGTTTTGCAATTCTATTGACATTTAATTTCCAATGGCTGGGCAAATACAAGGAGTTATACAAATACATGGAAACACGCAAATAAAACACGTGAAAAATCACAAAATAGACATGAGATAGGGCAGGTGAACACAGTACATAAACGTAAACGAGATGATAGCAGCAATTGCCCTGAAAGTTCTCTGGCTTGCCAATAAAGCAATGATTCAGAGCTGTCATGCAGCGCAGTACAGTGAAGGAGGTTTGTCCTATTCATGGGTTCTGTGAAGTTGCAGAGCGAACTGTCGATTAAATTTAAGAGGCCAAAAACGGTGCAAGTGTTCAGCCAGACAGTCGCGACCCGTCAGGAGTCGAAACTGTGCCACAACTTGACGGCGTGGACCATCAGGGATATTCAGAAGGTCATCTTTCCACCGTTTGGTTTTAATCCTTTCTTGCAGTTTAGAAGCTTGAATTCTTTTAAAAACTTGTTTTAGATGTAGCTTTATAGTGTGATAGGAAATCTCTGTGTATCTTGGCTGGAGAAGTCCTGCGCCTCTCTTTGCAAAGAAGTCCGCCAGTTCGTTTCTATAGATGCCACAGTGCCCAGGTATCCACTGGAACACAACACGTTTCTTTCGTAATGTCAAAATTTCCAAGAACTCCTGGATATGGATATTTTCACAAGATGGGAGAGAGATCGAGCATATGGCCTGAATATCAGCCTGTGAATCTGAGAACAGAGCGATTCTGTCAAAAACATCAGGAAGAGCTACTAATTATTTTAAGGCAATTCGAGTTGCCTCAACCTCTCCGTCAAATGCTGCTCTGTAGACACCTGCAGAAGCATAGAAATTGAACAGCTTTGAATGTATACCTGCACCAGCTGACAATTGGATATCACCAGTACCAATTGGTGACATTAAAAGTATGTTGTGTCATATAAAGGAGTAGGTTTCGAAATATTGCAATACTTATTTTGGAGGTATTAAGGAAGTCTTTAATAAAACGCTCCAATTATAAGAAAAACATCATGTTAATTATTTATATTTTATTTCATAAATGCTTTAATCAAAATAACTATAATTTTTTTATTTTTACCATTTACTTACTGTTTAGTTTGCCTCAGTTGAATCACCGATTAAAAATGAAAACTGTTCAAAACACACAACTGCAAGATGTTCGTCAAGTACATGTGTTATGAATACATAGCAAGATATGTTGTATGGTCCAGTAGGACTTGAAAATAATTTTCCTATTGTTATATATATATACATATATATATATATATATATATATATATATATATATATATATATATATATATATATATATATATATATATATATATATATATATATATATATATATATATATATATATATATATATATATATATATATATGTATATATATGTTGATGAACTACAATATGTTTTTTTGACAGCAACTAATTCGAGAAACAAATAATTGATGAAAAAGCTTTAAAAAGGAAATAAACGACAGATTATGTATGTAAGTTTAGGTAAAATCCCAGTGCACTCAATTTCAAAATACAAGAAAATAGTTATTGCGAAATAACTGATACAACTATCAAAAAAGCAATGACGAAATATATTAAAATTTCATGTCCTTGATTTCTGGTTAATGTTTGCTGATATAATGAAAATATGCTAATTAATTGCATAGGTAAACAATTTCCCTTACGTGCCTTAGTAATGACTTAATATTCCTGAATATGAAAGTTTCTTTTTTTTCGCTCCATAGATATTTCATATTAATTTCTTTTTAGAATATTTTTAAACTATATTTTGGTTCATATACAGATAAATAAATCATACAATGAAGTAGCTATCAAAATTTATTTAGACGATTTAATTTTTCATATTTTAAATTATATAAATTATTCTATGTTCTGATTTAATTGCCTCTTCAATTTATAATAAGTATAGATGTTTTTATTTTTTACATTTTGGAATCTATTTCATTTGACATATAAAACATATTTCTGCACTATTTTATAAAGTGAATAGCTCCAAATTTGATTCATTGCTTTAAATTGAAAAAAATATAAAAACAAAAAATATCCAAAATTCGTTTTCAACTTTCTTAAGAAGATCCAGTGAAAACGGTTGTCGGGGAATAAAATATAAGTGAAAATACAATAAAATGGAAAATAAAATGAAATTCTCCCAACCAGATGCTGCAAAGTGAACTCTCAAAGCTTTATTCAAATAGAATAAGCAGGTTTTCCTGCACCGTAATAAATTCAATCAAACTCCAGATAAACACATATAAATCATTCAGAATGACTGCAAACACAACCCCGAAAGCAAAATCAGACTTTGGTGCCGAATCATTCTTGGCCTATTTATGCACTTTTCGGCGTCAATAAAACGGAGAAAGTGATTTCCAAATGTTTAAATACTGCCAAAAAGTACCGTTTCCTAGATGTAAAAATAGTTCTTTCATTTTCCCTAAAGAGGGAAAAGTAGCCCATTTTTACCGTAATGGATGGGGAAAAAAGAAAAGGAGTGTTTCTAAATGTTCTGTACTCTCTTTAAAGAACGTAACGCAAAGTTACTTTTCTACAAAGTGTTGAAAAAGTGGCGACTGTATGAGGAAGGAACATTCGAAAAGAACAAAAACCTTAAACTAGACTTTTTCTGTAGTCAGTTGAAACTCTGACAAGTGAGAAATCTTTTACGTTTTCGTTTGGGGACATAATACTTTGACGTTTTTCCTTATTTCTTTCCATGGTTTGCTGGCTTTAGAAGATGAGTTTGAGGTAACAGCTTCATTTACTTCCCTTTGAATACCAAGATAAAGCATCCTCAACAAAGCGTTTCGATTTTAAATCCTTATAAAAAACCAACAATAAGGTTGAATCTAGTGTTTTGTTTCGTTTGTTTTTGTGCAGGATGTTTTTCTCCTTCTGAATACCATTCTCTTGCGGATTTTATACAGCTCTGTGTGGTACATCTCAAAAAGATCACTGCATAGTTATATAACACACAATATCTTACGAAATAGTTTCCCATATTATACTTAGAGGGAAAATATTCAAAAGAATACTTGAAAACAAATGCAAAATAGTTAAACATAGAAATCTGCAAATGAATGAAACAAAAATAAAATAAGAGATAGTACGAATTTCATTTACTATGGAAAAGTAATTCTTAATTTAAATATTTTTGTTGTATCACAATTATAAAAACTTTCTTTGATTTTATATTTAGTAAAATGATTACAGAATTTTAAGGATGTGAATTTTAACCAGTAGAAAACATTTTGAAATGGGCATAGCCGTTGGCAAATGAAAATTTCGTTCATTGTAAATTAAATATCTTACAGTTTTCTCTACATTAAAATAAACTTCTGACTCTCTTAAAAATTTTCAGATCCTAGTTTGATGTACTTTAACTTATCAGATGCCAGGTAAATAAATAAATTTATATTATGGTGGACAAATATGCCTAATTATTACTCTTACACATTTTCCGGTCAAAGTTTATTGATTCTATGGTATATAAACTTGCGTTAAACTCACTGGTACTTCAAATTTCGATAAACATTTTTATGAGGTAAAATTAAGGTAGTAGTGTTTAATTTTATTACTCTGCTTAGTGAGATAAATTCAATGCAACACCTAGACGAAAAATTTCGTTTTTAACATGAGATTCAAAAACAACATCATTAAGTCCTGTGTCAATGACTGAAATGCATTAGATATGAACCTTTATTTGCGGCAAATAGTTCTTAGACACGCCATAATTTGTATAAAAATTTTGATAAACAATCTAAGAGATTTCCTAATCAGTTTAGCTTCTTCTGTGTGTATGAATGGTGCCATTATCTCATTTAAATTTTACAGTGAATTCATACAAAAAAATTTCTGAGAGGTTTTTGTTTTGTAAATACAGAGAATATTAATTGCAAGTGGTATGTGTTGCCAGCATGAAAATAATAATACGATTAATCACAGAACAACTAGTGTATTAATTTTTATTTTGTGAAAATTAGGGATTCTAATAATTATTCCTCATTTAAAATATTCACTGTTACTAATCAATTCCCCCATCGATAAACAAATCCAGTCCTCAGATTATGGAATGAATCCCTTATTTTCCTTTAAATTCCGCTTTTCTGTGCAGCAAAGTCTTGTCCTATAAGTCAGAAATCGGGCTGCAATCCTCCCCCCTGTAAGCAAGCAAGGCATCAAGTCAGGAGATTCATCTTTTCCATTACCTGGATTCATCTTCAAAAGTGTCCAGAGAGAGGTTATATGCAGCCCATTTTCAATCCCCTTGTGCGGAAGATTAAAGGAAGCGTTATTAATGAATTTTCCACTCCCCCCTCAGGGAAGAAGAAAATTGATCTCCCCCTTGTTTGTGGGGGTTCATGCAAGGACTCTAACCGGAGCTTTAAATGCGAATTTATCGGCGGGTGATGATACCTTAGAGGAGATTAATTTGCGCATCAAAAAGGAGCCCTTCAGCATGTTAGAAGGCATCTCGGAAGCCTATGAAAGCGTTTTATCATTGTTCGACATCACTTTACTGAACAAATTTCTGAACGGCATGAGAAAACTTTCATTTATGGGTTTGTTAATACACATTATTGCTTAATTAATTATATTACATTTTATTTTCCTAGGCATATATTGAGATTACAAAGATGTAGCTATTTACATATTATGAAAATGCAGTTATTTACAAATTTATTATTAAATGCATTACTTCTAAATATATATATATATATATAGCAAGATTAAAACTTAAATCTAATTTTATTTTCAATGTTTCATTTCCATATTATATAATTAGAATTAAAATTTGTCTCCTTCGAAAAATTCTTTTAATCACTTTTTATAACTTCTTTAATTTTAATTAACTTCTTTAATTTCATCAACATTTACAGTTACACAATTTTTATCTAACTGCAAATTTTTATGCACATTGATTTATTTGTAAAAATTTGAATAAATATTAAAATAAAATTGTATTATTTACATCAATTTTGCTTGTCGAAATGTTCAAGAGAAGCTTTTTACATGGACAAATAATTTCATATTTTTTTCATTTTAGTTTAAATAATTTGGATTTGTATCATATATATATATATATATATATATATATATATATATATATATATATATATATATATATATATATATATATATATATATATATATATATATATATATATATATATATACATACATATATATATATATATATATATATATATATATATATATATATATATATATATATATATATATATATATATATATATATATATATATATATCACTTTGGTACAATTGTAAAATGGAATATATTTACTGATAGAAAATTTGCTTAAAATCCTACTAATTTTGCTTCTATGTGAAGCTTTATATAATATTAATAATACTTATTAATTATTCGAATTTATATATTCACTTAAAATTTTGAATAATGTATCAAAAATTTTAAACGTTGAAATGTAAAATATTTAATTTGTTGAAATATGAGAAATCAGTATAACAATCTATCGATTTCTCTTACAAAATATTTTTTTCACAGATTTTTTACGAGGCTGAAGAATATTGTGTTTAAAATTAGGCTTCCAAGAAATGTATTTAATTTTAATCTTAAAAATTTTACTTAATTAGTTAAAAATGATTTATGTGGCGAATTATGTTTGAAAAACACATTTTATAATAATAAAGTTAAAATTCAGTGGTATTAAATTCCTATTCGCTCTTTAGTTTTCATACTGTATTTAATATGTAAACTCGCTATTAAAATATTTTTAACTTAATCAAAAATCTAATAATAAGAATTAGTGATAAATGTTTGCTTTATATTGTCAGAAAACAATTCTGATGGACAAAAAAGGCCTTGTACTTTCATTACTTAGATTTAAAACTATCATTAAATACTGCGAGAAAATATATTAACATATTAATATTTTCCTCTTATTACATATTTAATTCTATACTTATTTTATTATCGATCTAATAGGAAATTTACTTTCCCAAAAGGATTTTAAGTAAATTTTAATCAAATAAACTTTAATAAATATCTTATGAGCGTCAATTCAAATGGATCTAGTATTTTAAACTCCCCAAAACTATATTTCACTTGTTTGTTTTCCTAAATTAATTTATGATTCCGAATTTGAAGGGCTCTTCTCGATATTTCCATCTTCTCGAAACTGCATAGCCAATATTTTCCTTTTACAGCTTGAAAAAAGCTTTAGAATTGAAATAGTTATGAAATATTAACCAATAAATCGATAGCATTTCAAACAACAGAATGTAAAAGCAATTATAAACTTCAAGCAGCAATCAATATTTCACAACCAAAATATCCATTATTCAATTCCTGTCGCCAAACTTTCTAAAGCAGCCAAAGATTGGCTACACATACATTTCAAAAACAAAATGAAATGGAAAAAGCAACACTAAATTATCCTCAAGCTAACAATACATCATTCGGAAACCGCTTCCGATATGTATATTATTTCAAGAAACCCAATCTTTGGCGAAGATATATATTTCACCGCACTATCAGCATTAACTTAAAGTAAAAGCTGGGCAATTAATTGTCCTGGGCTGTCACCAACAAATGGCTTAAGGTTGGCAAGGGGATAGCACAATCAAATTCATTCTATTATCACTAAAACAAATGGAGAGTCGGCCAATTATCTGCCAGATTGAAATGTGCTGAATCGACGCGATAACTTCATGGGGTGGTTGAGTGAATCGCTTGCTGAAGTGGACTGAGCGGAGTAAGAGAAGGGGTCAAAGAGATTAATTTTATGGGAGAGTGAAGTTTGCTTGGAGACTGCAACATTTAAAACAATTTCTCTACCACTTAGTGCCTGTTTGGATAAATGCATTTGATGGTTTAATTATCTTTTGTTATTGTCGGTCACTACTTGCCGCTTGCATTTTGGGCCACTGGCATAAAGATGATAACCTTGAGGTATTTCTAAGACCACGATACCTTTAGGAATAATCTGTTTCGCAATTAATCATATAATCATATCATTATATTTTAATGGTTTCTATGTGTCCATAATTAAATTGTACATTGCATTTATCATTGACATGTTTGAAAGGTTTTATTATAAATAATCTGCTTGTTTATATTCAGAATATTATGAGGTATGAATAAATTTTATGTTGAATCAAATTTTTTGATAGACTGATTCTTTAATATTTTAAGTTCTTGTAAATTTTCTTTAAAAGAGTATTTTACTCTTAAGCTTTGACTTACTTAAATAAAGTAATCCAAATAAAGTTTCTTATATGATTTATGTAGCTTGAACTTTCTTAAATAAAGTAATCCATTTTACTTTGATTGAAAACATAATTAAATCATACTATCATTTATCATTATTTCTGCTGTAATCACAATAACATTTTGAGAATTAAATATTCTGTATTTCAATATTTTTTGGGTTGACCTAAATTACTAATTACTTTTTAATATGGTATCATCAGAAATCAGTGTTAATATCAACACAAAATAGATTAAAATGAATGAATAATTTTAAAAATATTTTATAGCATTTAATAACTATAATATAAAATAGTTTAATGAATTCGCAGAATTCAGCGCTCATTTATAAGGTAAATTTTGAAAAGAAAATCTGAAACAGTTGAGAAAAGTTGGAATTGAATTAACTTGACAATAGAGAAAAGATAAAATAAATATATTAAATTCAATTTTTGGTGTTTGGTAGGAAATACTTTGATTTGTGCTTACAGATAAAAAAAACTGGATTTACTTATTAAATTTTCAGCATTTATAATAACGTCAAAGCTGGAAATGTTCTTACCAAAAAATTACTCATTTTTTCCTTAAATATTTCACTTTCCTTTGTTATTTGAAAATATTTTTATTTTCTAATTTACAATGGAATCCTTTATCATAAAATCATAATTTGAATTATTTCAAATTGTAATCAAATACGTTTTTTCCAAATTAAATGAGAGAATCTTTTCATAGTTAAATTTATCTACTTATCAAAACTTATTTGTTATTAATTTCTCAAGTTTCTAAGGGAACTGACATCTAGTTGAGTAATCTACCGTTAATAGTTTCATTATTGTCCATGCCAAAGCATTTCGGAAATTAAGTTTTCATCAAAATCTTTCAATGGTTAAAAAAATATAAAGTCTTTTTCAATAATAAAATTGATGTATTTTATTTTCAAAAAATCTGTTGAAGAAAATTTGGATTAATATTAAGTAAACGAAATAAAAAATATTAATTTGTACTGTTATTAATATATTTAGACCTTTTTCCATATTCAGTGTTTAATTAATTAGCCACCTTATTCGAAATTTAATGAAAAAATTCACTGTTCAAATATCAGTGAACAAAAATTTTTGTTACTATTGGTGCGCGTGTTTTTTACCAATCACTAGTTTGACTTATGTTAAAAAATGAAGTATTTTTGTTTATCACCAATAGATTTTTTAAATAAAAACAATAACACAAAATAACGTATCTCTTCAAATATAAATTAATATAGTTTTAAGGGTTCAGTGAATAAAGGTTAGTTGAATTTTTAAATTTAAAAATAACGTTTCGTTTGCAAAAAAATAACAGTCGTTAAAGGAAAGTATCATTCGTGGATGTAACTAATATCTGAACACAATTGTAACTGTAGTTATTTCTTAATGTTTCTCAATCACCATATAATTTTTCAACTTACCCATATATATTTTTTCTTTCTATTATTGCTGAAATATAAAAAGCCAGATATTTTCCTTATGTTAGCTAAGTAACTATGCCTACAAAACTATGTTGGAATTAGCAATCACTGAAAATTACTTTCTCTGAGAGTATGTTATATTTGTTCAAAGAAATTTCACTTTCCTAACAATGTTTCTAATATATATCAGGCCTTATGAAAATAGTTCTCGCGAAAATGAATATACTGCATCGCTGTTTCTGATAGTATAAATATTTCATTAAGATATGTTTATGGAACCAGTGTTAAATAGCCACACATAGAATAATATTCTATCTTCTTTAGATAAAAATCACCATGTTCTATGCACAGAATTAAACTCTTTAGCAGAAAGTCTTTTGTTTGAAATCACACAATGTTCTCGAACAAGACTAAAATATGTTCCCAATTTTTGCGTGCTCATATGTTGGGGAAAATACTGAAGAGTTTTCCAAGTTTTCTCCCTTGCAATACCTGAAAGCAGCACGCTATTTAAGAAAAGTCCCCTCAAAGACAAAGCATACATTAGGGAGGTTAAAAAAGCCTAAATAACAATTATTTAATGTGTTTACAAGCGTACAATAAGTGTCATATATATATATATATATATATATATATATAGATATATATATATATATATATATATATATATATATTATATATATATATATATATATATATATATATATATATATATATATATATATATATATATTACATAAGACTTAAAACAAAACTATTTCGAATTTTATGTATTCAATTAGTTATTGACGTAACAAAAAATATAACATACTAACTTTTAATGTTGTATGATTTATATATTTTAGTTTTATATTTAGTATATTTAGAGCACTTTTGTTCAGATTAAAAACTTCTGTCACTGAATTTTAAAATACCATCTCCTAGTTTTCAACATACAAATTTTGGTTAATCATATACTATATCATATATAATATTATTTGATTTTATTCATTATCAAATTAAGCTTATAAGAAACAAAAAAAACAGCAAATAACAAACTTAGCAAAAAACCTATAATATGCTTACTACCTTGAAATATAATAATAAAATTTTGTTTTGGAGAGGGAATTTTTGATCACATAATTCATTAAGAAACATTCCTCATCAAAGTGAATGTTAATCTCAGGAATATATATAATTTGAAATTTAAATTATACCTTCAAATTGATAATTTTAAACCAATATTTTTAATTTAACAATCCTTTAAAAGCTACTTGATTCCTTACTAATTTATTTTCAATTATATAACCGAAATATTTTATTAAAGCTTTTAGTTTAATATATTATATCTTAATCATGTAATTTTTTAATTATTTTTTCTATTTTCAATATTTTATGTACCCCCAATATTTATTTTATTTAGGAATTAAGTGATGTGTGATAAAATTTTATCCTCCACCTTCGTTTTTCTTGAAAGACAGCTTTATCATTCTTTTAAAGATTGTTTCAAACTTCAAATTTCCCCCACAAATCAAACCATTGTTTAAACGGTTTAATAATACCTAACAAAATCTTCTTATATATTGTCTGTATATATCAAATTTCAAATTATTTATGCTTGAATTTTAACATAAGTTTTAATTTCCATATAATATTGGTGTACAACAGCGAAGTTAAATTTAACATACAAGTATGTTAAATTTAACATATACAAGTATTGGGATGATTAAATTCTGCAATGCTTACCTGTTAGCCACATTGACTTCTACATAATGAAATTTACTGTAGTCTGGGTCTTCTACAAACCAATCAGGTATCCATTTTATCATCTCCAAAATGAAATGTAATGAAGGAGAGGTTGACTCGACCCGAAACTTAGCCAAACTCTCACCCTTCGTGAATGTACCATGAGGAGATTATGTACTGAAATTCCCCTCCTATAGCCTATCTCTACTGAATTAGTGTGGGCAAATATTTGTAGCTAGTTTGAGAGATGTCAATTGAAATGTGATGACACTGTTCACATAATACAACACAATTCATATAAATGAGATTAACTTCATTTAAAATTGAGCATTTCTGGGTATATGGATGGTTTGTGGCAGGAAACTATTCCGAATGAAAAGTTAGGCAATCCAAAATAAATTATATATTTTATCATGTAAATGCTTTGAGAGATTGTGTTTTTCACGTGTTATTAATATTGTGCATAGTATACAGATATACTGAAAAATTAAAATTCATATATGTTAATAACAATTGCTAATTATCATGATAAGTGTGATTTGTTTTAATTATATGTTTGAATGTTAGTGTGAGAAGGAATAATATTTTCGTTTGGAAGTTGCGTTCTAGACTTTATATTGGCAAATTTGAATTATATTTTACCAACCCAATTATTGAATTCTGTGAGTAGATTCATGAGAAAAGCAAGTTAAATTGAAGAACAACTGTTTATATATATATATATATATATATATATATATATATATATATATATATATATATATATATATATATATATATATATATATATATATATATATATATATATATATATATATATATATATATATATATATATATATATATATATATATATATATATATATATATATATATATATATATATATATATATATATATATATATATATATATATATATATATATATATATATATATATATATATACAACATGCATACCACAAATTTTTACAGAATATGGTCTGATAAAAATATTAAAAAAGCATTTTAACCCTTAGCGTAATAACGCTAATGGTTAAAATGCTTTTTTATTGTTGTATAATGTTCATGTATTGGATTTTTACACTCTCAAATATGTGATCTTACTCATTCATTAAATTATTTAACCTACGTTTTAATGCTAACCTTTAACTGTTTGAATCATTTATTTAGCTCAGAGATAATTGAGATATGTCTATATTTATAGTTTTACAGTTTTTCGTTTAATAATTTTATTTCAAAAGCACAGGTTAATATTCCTGACTATAATAATATTAAAAATTACGTAATTCCTTATTGGTCCTTAAATCACTTCTTATTTATGGATAACATTTCTTAATTCAGTACTCATATAGCTCTTGGCTTAGATCTTTGGAGCCAGCTGCGTTGCAGTCACATTCAATCAGATAATATCGATTTTCTTTAAAAACACATAAAATATCGATTCGTACCATTAACTTACCACATGTTGAGACCGCTATTGGAAGTATTTAGGCACTGGGGAAAATATCATAATAATGCTTTCCCTTATGTTCATTATAAATACCTTAATTATCAACTAAAGTATTTTTCTCCATTTCTTATTCTTTCTACATGAATACCAAATTTATCTGCTAGTTGTTGACACTGATTATATTAATCGCACTAATACAAGTATTGAAGAAGTTAACAATGGGTCTCAAAATTGATTCTATATATTCCCAAATATCATACTGATAGATTTATGTACAATTAATTAACATGAATTAAATTTTCCAAAGTGTCTTGTGAAAGATTAAGATTTAGGATCCCTATCAACTATATAATACAATTTATTTTTCAACTTTAGTAAACTTTGAGCCTAAATTAAAATGTATTTTTCCAAGGTAAAGTTTTTGACTTAATTTCAACACTCACATTTTATTAGTAGCGTTCTTTTACTACTAATAAATATGCAGAGAAAAATTTCAATAAATATACAAAAAGAATATGCATGTTAAAGAATAGAATATTGAAAATATTGATGGATTTGCTTAGTTTCTTTGTCAGTCTATGATCAATATTTTTACTCACGTATTAATTAGACTGAGATCAATAGTTTACATTTAACACTCAAAAAATCCTGATATTAATTCTGTGGTGGGGATTGTACCAACTAACTGTTAATGTTCAGACCTCTAATCATTACGCTGCATATTTGACAATTCTCACAGTAAGTTATCACAAGTTATTTTTTAAACTAATCTGAAAAAAATGTTTTAATTAAAAATTACCAATTGTGGATATCTATAAGGCTTTGAATTTATCTTAACCTCTCTAAATATATATTCACCCTCTTCCACAGTATTAAAATTCTTTGAAATATTTCTCCTATTGCTTGCTTTAATTTTTAATCTAATCATGTATAAATTGTTAGATTCCATCATCTTCCAAACTTCCGCAATTCTATCTCTTTGCAAAGCCTCTCTCATTCATTCTTACATCTTTTTAATCCTATCCTCTTCTTTACCAAGTCATCCGTAAGGCGTCATTAAGACTCAGAGAAACAGAAAGATAACTTGGTCGTTCCTTTTGAACTTCCGCAGGCAAATAGGGAGAAATTGGTACACTGGCGCCACCCTTGGGAGAGTAATGAACTAAGTCATCACCGAAATACAATTATTTTCATGATTGGAGAGACGGGTAATTTAATTCTCTATTATTTTCCATTTTTTTTTAAAGTTACGAGTAATTTTGCATATGTCCCAAGATTATTTTTCTTGGTTCAAGTACTTATTTATCATTCCTATTTCATTGTCTTTCCTCGAGGAGGAAAATAATTTTCAGTAAAAATTCACTGTCCAATTATTTTCGTCCGTTGGGTATTTTTAATGAAAAAAATTTTAACAATAGAAATTATTTAGTATCTTAATAAAACTCTCCTAATATTACAGCTCAAAATATTTAATTTAATTTTAGTATTTTAAGTCCTTAATATAAAGAAATATTAAATTAGTTTAATAACAATTTAATATGAAATCAAACTAAATGTGCTAAAATACAGTATCTAAAGAATAAATTGCATATTTTCTATTACACATACATTAATTTTTTTAATAAAAATAGTCAATTAGAAAAGAATTTTATTTATTTTTCATTAATTTAGTCCTAAATAAACACATATCAACATCTAGGAAATATTAAAAAAGTTCTTATGTTTTTAATCGTTGTCTTTTATTAGATTGTTCATATTAATAATCACATAAAATTTAAGCTAGAGAGTTTTTATTAATAATCACATTTATACGAACAAAAAAGAAGATTTGTGCGAATTAATCAAAATATTATCATAATAAAAAATCATAAAATAATTGTAAAAAGTTCATGTATTCTTCTTATTTGTATTTCTTTATTTAATTAGTGATTAAATAATGATTTAACTAGAATTTTTTGAAGAAAACTGCATTTTTTGAAGAGCACATTTTGCAGAAATTGCCCTAAAAGGGCTTAGTATTGAAGAGAGAAGCCACGTGCATGTTCCTTTGCGAATGATTTCTCAACAAACATCATAGTCGAACGAGTTGATTTACTCTTTATATAAAGCATATCTGATAAGACAAAATAATTAAAATGAAGGAATAATTCTAAACTAAATAATTGAGGCTAAATGTTTAAAATAAGCTTGCATTCATAAAAGTACTATGCGTAGCCACGGCATCATAATATGCTTAAAGAGTATTGAAACAACAATTGAATGGCAAACAAATTGAATGTCACAAAAGGAATTTTAATTTTTTATTTGATAATTTAATTAAGGAATGGAAATTATATATCTTAACTTCGAAGCTTTACTTTTAAATTAATTTTTCGAATCAAAAAGATATAACGTACTGACAAACAACCATATTACTTTTTATCCTTTTATATATCCTTAATCGACGCAATACTAAAATTTAAATACAAAAACACAGCTTCTAATTTCTGAAAATTACTATAATAAGAAAGGTTATTTTTTTTATTTATAAATTATACATACAGTATTAATTGACTTCACCAGGAAGTAATGGTAGAATCATCCACTTATTATTAGAACGTTTTTAGACTTAATCCAGGCATTATAGTATAATGGAAGATGGATTTAGTGTCCCAGCTTTCATCAAGCACATTTATTAGTGTGGATGCAAAGATTTTTCAAATTTTCTTCTTTGCAACAAAGTAATGGGCATTGCGCATATGTAATACGCAACAAAGTAATAAATAATAATGTAATACGCAACACAGTAATGGGCATTGCATTATCTAAAAAACATTTTCCATAATTTACCTATATTATGGTCCTAATAATGGTTGATCCATTATTTATTTATAATTTAAAAGTTAATGGATCCTATACGTCCTTTATGTTCATAATCTACAAAAATGCTTTAAAGAAACATGAATCATGGCTATGTATGAATCATGTTTCTTTAAAGCATTTTTTAAAGAATTGTAAATGCTATGTATTAACATACAATCCATTATCAAACACTATCAATTATCAACATATATAAGCGTACACTGCATGGGATAAATTATTTATACGTTATTTAAAGATAATGGATCCTACATGCGCGGATCCTACACGAATGAATCCATATATATTTTATATATGGATCCATTCATGTAGAATCCGCTCATGTAGGATTGCGCATATAGGAATCCTTATCAACATATATCAATATATGATACATGCTATCTATTATTTATACATTATTTAAAGATAAATTATAAATAATGGATTGCAATATTTAAATAGGATTCGCATTATAGTATAATGGAAGAATTTAAAGATAAGGGATGCTACACAAATGGATCCATTTATATTTTATATATGGATCCATTCATGTGGATCGCGCATATAGGATCAATTATCAACATATATCAATATAAGATACATGTGATCCATTTATTATAAATTGTTTAAAGATAATGAATTCCACAGGCGCGGATCCTGCACAAATGGATCCATATGTAAAAATATATGGATCCAATCATTTAGGATCCGCTCATGTAGGATCGCGCATATAAGATCCATTATCAACATATATCAATATAAATGTGATCTATTTTCTATACATTATTTAAAGATAATAGATCTTACATGTTCAGTTCATTACCTACAAAAATGCCTTCACAAAACTTGAAGCATGGCAAATGGTAAGAGCTATATATAAAACTCCAGTTGTTAGGCAATTCCTTCAAAGTTCCCAAGTACAATAGTAATTAGAATAATGTTTCATTATACATAAATATGTATTGTATTTGTGAATATTGAATACTGCCAGTTGATGAGCATGTTCAATGTCACAGCAAATGTAATTTTTTGTAAAACAAACATATATATTTAACAGTGATTTCATTTATTTATATATGTATGCTAACTGGAAGTTATGAATTGTTTTTAAACATTTTTATCACTTTGTTTATGAAGCCTTGAAAAATAAAAAATTCCACCATGAAGAACATCACGACAAATTTTAAGATCTAAAATATCTTTGTTAAATTAATTCGTATTTTATTCTTCAAAACTTTTGTCAGAGCTTGATATTGTTCTTGAAGAACATCTTCCTTGGATGCATTGTTCTATGCATTATTAAAATTTGACATTGCTTGAGAAGTTCAAGAATATCGATTTTGGCGCAGGATATTTATCACTTTTCAATTATTTGAGGTCAAAGGAAATTTATTAAAATATAATATTTATATCATTTATGTATTCCCAAGTTCTAAATTAAAATGTCTAAAAATATATGTAAAATGAAACATTATGTAAGTATTATTCAACGAAATGCATAAAGGATAAGCAAAAAAATCTTATTTTCCAAATAACTAAAAAAGTCTTTCGACTTATTAGAGAATGGAGGAAAATCTTCCGGATTTCACACACACAAATGCTGGCTGATTCCAGCCTTCAGAATTGGAAGGGGGAAAAAAGGAATCGACATTTAGTCTCCTAATTGAGCTTTTGAAAGCCTTTATTTCAGAGATAATTGCAGATGCGGGAACATTCCCTGAAGGGCAAATACTATCAAGTAATGTTCTCTTCTCAAGACTGATGGAAAATGAAAAAGAAAATTCACTAGGACATGTCGAATATTTAGCGTGTGAATTTTAAAGGTAATTTTTGATTTGACGATTTCTGACTTGTTACAGTGGCATTTTACTTGTCATTATAAATGTGTCCTTGGACTCAGGGGATTATCTTATAGAAATTTAAAGGCAGCTTTAGGAAAAAAATTTTATTCAGAATGAAAAGACCTGTTTACAAGAACATTAGTAAAGATTTGCGTATATATGCCCCAATTCATTGACTGAGATTTTTATATCTTTTGATTGATAAATGAACACTTAAATATTTGGTTATTTTTTAATTTACCCTTAACTTACATATCAAAACATTAGGGAAAATCATTTAATTTCAAAAGTTTATTTTCCTGAGCAATTTTGAGCAACTCTGTGTTGGAATTGTCATTTTATTTGTATATTTTTAAATTACCCTGATCAATACATACCAGAATGAAAGGAATCTTTTTTTATTTTAATTATAACAGAGAATTTTTGTAAGCAATTGTGATTTGTAATGCAGGCTGGAAAAATATTTACTTATATTTGTATTGTGTATATTCAATCGAAACATCATTTTTTTAGTTATTCTGTATTAATATTAACTGAATCCTTACCAAGAAAAATGTCTAAAAGTTATGAAATATTCAAAAAAACTTTTATTTCTAAATCAGATAGCTGAATGCTGCTCAGTCCTTCTAGTGGTCAGAGTGCGTGATTGCTGATAGGGAGGCTCTGGGTTCGAATCCCAGTTCGGGCATGGAAGTATTTTCCCTCTCTCTCTCTCTCCTGTCTTTGTCCTTTCTTTGTATGAATGGGTTGTGAATGGTTACCTACTCTATAAATGTACCTATGGGTACCTTTGGCATGTGTGTACTGAGGAAGTCGGACCCCACACCAAATTACGATTCAATTGGACCCCATGTTACCAGCCTAGCTGGCACAAGACAACAATGACAACAGGCAGCTGAAGAATTTGCCTCATTGCTAGCAATTTATCTGTTTGTAAATTTGATTTCCACTTCAGCAATAGATACTTATGTTAGTTTTGGATATATTTTAGATCCTAAGCGAAATAATCTATTTGCTCAAACCGTAGCTTCAGAGAGCCAAATAAACAAAATTAACTTAGTTGTAGACTTTTCTTATGGTCATCTTAAAGATAATTTAAAGCCTGATTTGATACTAGTTTTGGATTTTCATTTTACTTTGTATCTTTATAAAAAATTTTCAAAACTTCCACATATGTTAAATATATTTTAAAAATAAGAACTAGCATAAAGTATTTATCATGTTAGACCCATGAAATCAATTGCTTATTAAAGAACAGCAGTGTCTTAAACTCAGGTATTAATTTTAATTAAAATATAAAATCAGGATACTTTTGTAATTATGTACTGTATTGTAATTCAAATAACTAAGTAGTAATAATTCTAAAAGAAAAGCAACATATATATAAATAAAATTAAATTCACCATATAAAAATACCAATTTCAATACATATTTCATCGTTTTGTTTCATAAAATTGTTAATAATAGCAGCAAAATAGCTGTAATAATTACAGTGTTAATAATTAAAATCCATAATTCAAACAAAGTATGCCAAAATCATTATAGTTCTTTAAGAATATTATCTGATATAAACAATATAAAATAGCCATATAATATAATTTTTAATACAACCATCTTAACATCATTAAAAGCCACTTTGTTCATTTGCTAAGAAACGTCATAAACTAACTTACAATTTTGTTAACTTGCTCATCCTATTTTAAAGCTCATGAAATTATTAAAAGATTTAAATCCTGAAAGTTTATTTTATAAAATGCAATTCTTAATGTATAAATATTTATCAAAGAGTTTCCTGAAGAGACGATTTTTAATTAATTAATATAATTACGTCTTACTAGGACTAATTTAATATTTTACCTTACATTCTTTGAAAATACATACATAAATACGTTAATTAATTTCAGATTGCTTGATCGAATTTACAATTTTAATTAATCCATGTTATTTCCTGATCAAAATCCATAGTTTAATTAGTTTGTTATTAGTTAGGTGGAGTCCAGTTATTGTTATACTAACTTTATAGCGTGTGTAATTAATTTGTATTGTAATTCCAAAAAATAATTATGAATAATCATTTATGATATACAGGAATATTTTACAGTAAAAGTATTTCTGTAAGTAGAATAATATTATTATTTCCCCCTCTGTTTGTGTGAGAATTCTTTATTTTATTAAGATGATTCTTTAAATTAAAGAACTGTCTTACATTTTTGCAATGCAAATAAACTTACTATTTAAAGTTAAAATATTTCATATAATCCATTGATGTGAAATATTACCTATAATTTAGAATTTGTTTAAAGGAGTTGAAACCGAGCACTTCATAAAGATAAAAATAAGAACACAATTATTTACTTTGTCAAGAGTTAAGAAATATTGTAGACTGCTTAATCACATCTTATACATGCGTTTTAAAAATATACGTATCATTGATGCATTTACTGCTAGAAACATAAATATAAACCATAAATAGTACTAATTTGCTTAAATTCCTATAATTAGCCTCTTATTTTTATAAAATAAACAATAAAATAATCTAATTAAACTTCAATTTTGACTTGAACAAATAGATATAAAATATTCATGAAGAAGAATAGTTTAAATAGTTTTGCAATTTAACTAGAAATATTATTATGGTAGTCCTCTTCTATTAGTATTGGAGAATAACTACGCATGTAATTTTTATAGTTCCAATAATACGGAAACAAATTAAAGATAAAAATTTAAAAATGTAATATTTCCTATGTTCCCTTTTTAAAGTATAAACAAAAGCAGATTACTTTAAACATAAATTCGCTCTTTTGCTGCTTGTTTTAACTTTATAATAAATTCAACGTGCTGGAATCGAAGTCTTTATTAGCGTAGTTACACTCCAACCCTCCAGAAATGATATAATTTATCATAAAAGGGAAGCAAATATGCAAAATAAATTATTTACCATCAGAGCGCAGAATATAAAAACAAACAAAACTAACTGCATTGAAGCCAATTCATAATAATCATAGCAGCCATTTGGGAAGGAAGAATTTTTAATTTTTCACATAAAAGAATTAGTTTAGTATCGTATTTCGTAACTTCGAATGTTTAAAACGCAGAACTTGAGGCTGTTATTTTTCTTACTGGGAATTATTTTCCAATCAAATGGTTTTATTTCTCATCGGCGCTTTAAGGCAGCTCCTTTTTATGGTTTTTCTTTTATTGTTTTTATTTTGACTAAAAAAATTATGCTTTGTTGTATTATTATTATTCTTTTACCTATATAAATATTTGCTTAAATATTAATTGTTGAATTTGTTAGATAAAAAATAATTTTTATCTTGAGTAGAATATTAATTTATTCGATAAATATGACTTGCATGAAAAAAACTTTACTTTTTATATCCTTGATAAAAGCTTAGTAAATATTTAATATTTTAAAGAGAAATCTCATAAAGAGACTCTCTTTTCTCTTTATTTCTCTTTATCGTTAGCAAAAAAGAGTAAAATATAAACTCATATCACATAAAAAGTCTTCACAAAATGTGTGATAAAAGAAAATTGTTTTTTTAATGAAATTGTTGACGTTTTTTCGCAATTTGCTTGAATTACGCGTTCTATTATAATTAGAAAAAAATCCCTTTATCTAGAAGGCTCGTAAAGGAATGAAAACTTTATTAGTGTTGTTTGAAATCAATTTATGAGTATTTTACGATTTATATGAAATAAATCCCTTTTTTTCTTTATGAGTTTTAATGAGAAAACTGTAACAATTGTAAGGGATTTATATTTCTA
This sequence comes from Latrodectus hesperus, assembly GCA_037975125.1. Taxonomy (NCBI): domain Eukaryota; kingdom Metazoa; phylum Arthropoda; class Arachnida; order Araneae; family Theridiidae; genus Latrodectus; species Latrodectus hesperus. The sequence continues at coordinate 73,449,590 of CM075860.1, read as the reverse complement.
TGAATATAAACTAACCATCCGAATTTGATGAGATGTTTAATCAAACTCGTAGTATTGAGTTCTTTATCATGCAAAGTTTATCAATTTTTCCATAAAGTTCATCTTTTTTCGTTTAATCATATTTTTTTTATTATTATTTCAGTGGTGAAAATGATTGGTACTTTGTAAATCGCTAAAGTTAATAAAAAATAAATTCAAACATTTAATTATCATGTTTAATCAAATTTGATTGTAGAAAAAAATTCTTTTAGAAAAATATGTTGTTTTTTATGAATTGGTTCATTTTTTCAAGATGTTACATTTTAATCGAACTTTTGAAACAATATTAAAAATCCAAAAATTACTAGCATTTCTTTAATTCCAAATTATATATATATATATATATATATATATATATATATATATATATATATATATATATATATATATATATATATATATATATATATATATATATATATATATATATATATATATATATATATATATATATAAAGGTTTGAATAACAATTTAAATATGCAGAAATATAACTCTCATAAAAGTTAATTTTTCATTAAATACCTAAAAAATTAAATGATAAGGTAATAAAAATAAAGTCTAAATTATATATTTGTACGCACATTTATTTAATTTTAGATTTTGCTCATCGATTTCATAAGTTTCAGTTGAAGTTATTAAAATATTTATGTCTGAATATTTTTAAAAAGTGTACAACTATTTTTTAGAATAGCATCAACCATTTTATCAGTACATGAAAAACTCTACTTTTCTAGATAATAGCTAGACATAAATTTAATGTAGAAAAACGTTAATAAAGATTTTTTGATTATTATTTTTTATAAACTTTATATTTTTCTCTTATTTGAAAGACTGAAATAAAATTAATGCACTTAAAGCTACCAAATAGGTTCAGTCCTATATGAAAATTATTCTTAATTATTTTAATTCTTAACAATAATTTAGATATAATAGGAAACTAAATTACCATTTTCTCAAACGATAAGTTTATTTATTATTACCTAGAGCTAATTTAATAAAAGCATTTAAAACAATATATTTTTTTTGGTTGAGAACATTCGTAAAAAATTTTACTAAACCTATTTTGAAAAAAAATTCTCTTGAATAAAACAAGTGAATCAGTAAGATATCAAACAAAATGAAAATAATTTTTATGTAATATTTTTATGCCGAAATATTTTTTTTTGTTTTTATTCGCATTTACATTATATGAAAAATTAAGTAAAGTATATGAGTAACGATAATTTTATGATAAATCATAAATATTTTAAATCTTTTCTTTTTAAATGTGGCTTTTCCTAAGTTTGTTTATATTTTATAGATATTTTAAGTGATATATTTTTGGAAGCAATTCGTATTTTTTGAAGAACTAACTATTATTAACTCCCATTCATCCCAGTTTCGTTTCTTAAGTGATAAGCTCTTAAAGACCATTGCTTTGCTTTTAAAATTCCATGTAGTCTCGATAAGATCCCACTACGATGCTATAAGTAGTTTTTATGCGGTAGGATTTCTTATAACGCGCCCAAGTCATCTACCTTCTTTCGATTGAGATGCATTAACCAGACACGAACCACCTCACTTATAAAATAAGAATAATTATATCTCATTTCCCCCCTCAGCCACTGTTGCCTTTTATCTGTTGAACTCGAAAACCATTTTTCACTTTTAGCCAAATGGCTTCTTGGTAGCTGCTTTGAGAGCAGACCGCTAGATAACAGAAAACGAAGTGATGGATAACTGGCCGAAAACCATTAGTTTTTAAAAAAGGTTGATGGGTTTCTTCTATTACGAATTCTTTTTGTTGCCTGGAGAGGACGATGTTTATTTGACATCTATAGAAAGCGGTGTTTTCTTCTTCTTTAATGATTCTTTGACCGTAGGGTGGTCATATTTGACGCTGATGAATCGAGTGGGCGGTGGAAGTGGACACTGGCGAGTTTTAGTTTAGTTTATGATTTTTTGTGACCATAAAATTGCTGTCTTCCAAGTTACAAATTGATGATTTTGAGAAGTAAATGAAAAAATTTTGATACATTAAAGTTCGACTGATTGATCTGAAATATAGGAATTAACTGCTGAATATAATTAGACAGTACCACTTAGCTTCATTGTTCTTAATAATTTTAAGTAATAGATTTTAGTACTATAAAACTTGGTAATTTTGCTAAAACTGTTTCAAATATTTAAAAATGGAATTCATATAATGGGCTTTCGCTTTTGATCAAATTACCACTGCAATAATAAGAGTTAAGATTTATATGGAAGGTTCCTATTGTTTTATGTTGATTAAGCCATCTAACAAACAACCGCTTAATATGTAATTTTGCCTCTTTGATCAAAATAAGTCTTATATTCCTATTGTGTGTATTAATGTTCGAATACCAGATAAGTATTAAATCATTGGCTTGTTTAACTAATAGTGTTTAAAAATATAATTTTTAATAAATCCTATATTTTCTTAAATTTGAATATTAAACGATAACTATTTTTGTCGTGTCAAATTTTATTCAGCAGTTTTGCCTGAAGTGATAATTTAAATACTTGACAAATGACTTTTTTTCTGTACTGGGTATTCCCAGCATCATTGAAAAGTTTTTTGGGCAGGATATATTTTCTCATTTATACTTTCACAAACATATTGTGCATCTCAAAAACATTTTTGGATGGAAAATTGGTGAAAACAAAGCGGAAATATTTCCCACAAAAGCAACACGTTATTCAAATTTCTTCTAAAAATCCAATTGTTCGTTTTTTTGTTTTTTGTAATGTATGCATTCAAATTCAATGCAAGAAATATTTGCCAAAAGAATCAGAACACATCTGCTTATCTACAAGAAAATATTCTTTCAATTTAAAGTGTACTGTTTTCCAACAGATAATGTATTACATAGTGAGAATAAGATGTATTAAGACCTTACTTTAATAATATAAAGCTTTACGATTATTAACACGTCGACTATATGATACCATAGTTAATACTAACAACAACTATTGTAAATAATTTAGTAAAATAAATGATAAGTTTCAATAGCTTTAAGCAAACAGTAGCTACATTTTTCCGTTTACGTTACAAGAACAGCATTTGTATGTTAATAACGTATGATTTTAAACAATTGCCACTAGAGAGAAAGTAAATAAAACATTTTCAATGAAGATACTTGAAATATTAGTAAGAAAATAATTCATCGTAAGATATAATTGCAGAATTATAAGTAATAGCAAGAGATCTAAATCAAATTTTATCTCCAAAACTATAAATATTCTAAATAAGGGTTATAATCTTAGCTTGGATGTCACTTCATCATTATCTTCTGCATATGAATGGTAACAAGATAAAATCTGCAATTTAAAGAAGATTGCAAATTACTATAGCCATACATCCCCGAGATGAGATGAACCAAAAAATTGTTGAATTTAATGACAGAAGACATTAAACTCAACAATTCATTGATTCATTCTATCCATAGGTTGAATTTAATGTCGCTGATCACTCAATGCAATTTGCTGTGAACAAGCAAAAATGTCCTAGTGAAGAAAATTTGCATACTCTTGGAATTAATTAAAGATTAAAGTTAAATGTTTTTAAGTTAAAAATCGTATGTAATAATAAATAATATACGTATATATATATATATATATATATATATATATATATATATATATATATATATATATATATATATATATATATATATATATATATATATATATATATATATAAAAGTAACTTAATTATATATACTTCCCACTAATTTATTAAGAAAATTCATTACTTTTTTAACTTTCGATTTATATGCAAATATTTAATACAGCTATTTTTTCGATACTTTAAATTTTATATCATATTCGTATTTTTGAAAAAATTTTCTAATTTAGAAATATTTTTATATTTTAAGTAGAAAAATAATTTTTTAATATTTAAATTAAAAATATAGAGCTAATTTATTAAAATTATTATTAATTGTACTTTTATAAACGATTCCAAGTTATCATATTAATAGAGAGAACTTGAACAATAAAAAAAGTGCTTGTGTAACTTTTTCTAAAAAATTGTTTTAATCTTATATTTCTTTAAATAATTGAAATAGTTATTATACCTTTTATTAAAAGTACGTTTGGAAATTGAATAATACTGTACAGACGTCAAAAATATTATTTAAATAGGGTTCCTAAAATCATTTTGGAAAAATCAAGTTTTCGGAAGCAGAAAAAATTATATATATATATATATATATATATATATATATATATATATATATATATATATATATATATATATATATATATATATATGATGTTATTGTAAAATGTAATTCCCTTCTCTCTACAAATGATAAATGCTACAGGATAATTTAATTACTATGCTAAACATACATGTATGTAGGTTTATATAGACATAAAAATTTTAATTTATTTCCGAAGTAAAATGATTTTAAAAAACTATTTTTTACAATTTTTAAAAAATTATTCTGAATAGTTAAATTATTTTTACTATGTTACAGAAAAACATTTCGTGTTAAAATTATACAATATTGTGTTTCATAAAAACATTTCAGTGCAAAAAAAATTATTTTAAATCACATTTAAAATAGGAATGATTAAGCAGTAAGAATGGATATCATATTTCAAAATGATATTGAAAAATTTATTAATTATAAATGAGAGTTAAGTTAGATCGTTAGTTTTGCTGTAATTTTAGTGTTTTACAAAAATTATAAGTAAGTACTATTGAGGAATAATTCAAAGCGATTGATTTCAGGAGAATAAAATCAAAATATATATTTAATAAAATTATGGTTATACTCACAATGCCTGTCACATATACTATGCAAGAGTTATGTATGTGCAGCGCATATTATTCACATATACTTACCAATTTTAAATAAAAGGTTAAATTAGTAATTTTCTAGTTGAATGTTAACATCTATTTCTAGTGCATTGTATTTATGAAATAGATGCACATTGCGATACAATTTTCTTTTTTTAAACAAGAATATGAATTCCTTCTTTATAAACACATATTTGTTAATCATCAAAATATATAATTTCCTTTCATGTTAATAACTACGATTGAACCAATAAATAGTTGACAAAAATACTTTCCAATGGAAAATGCTTCATGAAATTAAGATGCTTATAATATGACGGTTCATTTTTTTTAAAAAGTGAAAGTCTGAAGGCATAAATTATAAAGGAACTAATATTCAATTTAGGAATTTTTCACATAAATTTTAATTTTCCATACTAATTAAGATGGAATCTAATTTGCATATATGTTTTCAAGATTTCTATGTTTGATTAAATTTCTCTTGTTATTGCCAAGATAATCTCTTTTGGGTCATTTTATTTTCTGACAATTTATACTAAGATTGGGAGCTTCTTTTATTTTAATTCCATCACAATGCTGCTAATAAAATTTCCAGTTTCTTCATGGAAATAAATACGAATTGCATTTAAGTAAACACGGTAAAAAATAATAAGAAAATTGAAGATAACTGCGAAATATATATTACAGAGCCATTTTCCTAGAAGAATAGGCATACATTGATACTAATTTTGTAAATGGCGCTTAGAGCGAATTGGAGATAAAGCAAATATTTCAAGAAGAACCTAAAATATCCCCCTTGAATAAAGAAGACCAGGCAACTGGAAAAAAGAACTGGAAGTGATATTTGTTCAAAGAATGTCGTATTTGATATTTCCTGTGTTTCAGTATTTCCTCAGGGAATAAGAAAATCTCTATTAATTTCGAGTGTCTGTTGTTTCCAAAACGCCAAATAAAGTGGAAATATTGCCAAAAGGAATTTTGAACTATCTTTTTATTTTTCACTCTGATGAAAATTGCTTCCATCAAAAACTTCATTAGATCTATTTAGACGCAATTAATGAGATTTAGTAGAACTTCCAAAATTACTGAGCAATGATAGAATTCTGATACAAATTAGTGTCTTCTTCTGAATTCTTTTATATGCTTAAGAATAAAATATTTTAAATGATAGTTTCATTTAATCTAATTGAGATGTTTTCCTCACAATATTCAGGAAATCAATTAAATTTTCCTATTCGATGGGGATAAATATTAAAAAGCGACACTAAAAGCAAATTATATCGATTATAAATTATTTTGAATATTTATAAAGAAATAAAGAAAGCAAGCTTTTTAATCCCACAATATTCTTGATTGTATTTATTAATTATAATTAATTGTATTTAATACAATATTTGCTATTAATTGTAATTTACAATTATAATAAGGATTCTATTTTGAATCTTGTTCTGAAACATAAATTCAAAATTTATTACTACAAAATAGATAGAATTCTAATGTAATCAGACTAGAAATTTGATGCTTAGGCATAAAAATATACATTACACATTGAATGCTATGATAGTTGTTACTTAGTTGATTCCAGTTTTTAATTTTTCTGCTTGTTTTGTGGTTAAAGATACAATTTTAAATTAAAATATTTTGGTTTCTTAGTATTAATCATCTTTATAGAAAATCAATCAAAAAGGATACAATAGCTTGAATGGCAGAGAGGATGTCCGTATTAATGAAGGTGGCAGATCCATCTTGATATCTTGAATTATTCAAAAACTAGTTTCATTGTAGCTATGCATATTAAATTTACTGGTCTTATTACTTCTGTTATCATAATGCGTGTAATTCAAACTTCTTACCCATTAGCAAAAGAATATCTTAAATAACAATATTGAAAGCAAGAAACAAAGTCAATACAAGAGTCACAGTTCAGTTACCGTTTCTTGGCCATGATTAAAAATTACTTGATGTTCTCTTAGAATATCTTAAATAGCAATATTGAAAGCAAGAAACAAAGAGAACACAAGAATCACAGTTCAGTTACTGTTTTTTGGCCATGATTAAAAATTACTTGATGTTCTCTTAGAATATCTTAAATAGCAATATTGAAAGCAAGAAACAAAGACAAAACAAGAGCCACAGCTCAATCACTATTTTTTGACCATGATTAAAAATTACTTGATGTTCTCATTGAATATCTTAAATAGCAATATTGAAAGCAAGAAACAAAGACAAAACAAGAGCCACAGCTCAATCACTATTTTTTGACCATGATTAAAAATTACTTGATGTTCTCTTAGAATATCTTAAATAGCAATATTGAAAGCAAAAAACAAAGACAATACAAGAATTACAGTTCAGTCATGTCTCTTTATTTTTATCATTATTTTTTTGACCATAATTAAAAATTACTTGATGTTCTCTTAGAATATCTTAAATAGCAATATTGAAATCAAGAAACGAAGACAATACAAAAATCCAGTTCAGTCACTATTTCTGACCATGATTAAAAATTACTTGTTGTTCTCTTAGAATACATTAAATAGCAATATTGAAAGCAAGAAACAAAGACATTACAAGAGTCACAGTTCAGTCACTATTTTTTGACCATGATTAAAATTTATTTTATGTTCTCTTAGAATGTAGCACTTACTAGATTGCAAAATGCTGTTATGTTTCTTGAATGAAGTGTAAAGGCTTGAACATAAAAGTCTATTTTGGAGAAAATATAACTCAAAATATCAACTGAATTTAAGTAGTATTAAGATTTATATGCTACGTATAAATACAGAGTTACCAGTACCATTTTTTTAAATTACGGAAAACGTTATATGCATTGAATTACACAGATCAAATATAAATATATTTAAAAATGTATTACCTTTTAAATGACTAATAAAAATATTAAAAATTAAAAATCCTAGTTTCAACCATACTGTGCGTTTTCTCATCGCTAATACATTTTAAAATAACTGCGTGTATTTACACAAATAACCAAACTAAAACTTCCATTTCAATAAAAATATAAATTTGATATTGTAACTCGATTGTAATGAATTCAGCTATCAAAATATGTGTATAAATAATTTAATTATTCACTCGTATTACTTTTACAGTATTCATCCATTTTAAAGAATGAAAAAATACAACATTAATAAATAAATAGCAATCGTAAATAAAATTACACTAATGTTTTTAAACTTAAAAATTTAATTTAATTTCTCAAATATTGTAAATAATTTTTAAAAAAAACAAATTGAAATGTTTTCAATTATAAAGATTATTATTTCTTTAAATTAAAAGAATTCGTGTCTCTTAGGTGTAGAAAATTAGGTAAATATAGCAATCTTAGGTATAAGAAATACATGTTTTTCTTTAAAATAGGGGAATTCATTTATTTCTTAATAAATCATTTTTCTCCAGAAAAGTAATTAATATTTTTTATTAATTGTTTACAGTTGTTCGCTTACTTTTAATATGAATATTTTCCTTGAATAGGATTTATTCACCTATTCGAAAATCTAATGGAGCTGATAAATACAAATAAGTTTCTACATTATGTAAATATTATATATATCATAATTTTTTTGATATTATTCCCAAAATATATTGATATTTAACAGCTTATATTCTCAAATTAAAATCTGCATAATAATGCATATTTCAAGATATAGCAGTTTATCTTTTAAATTTAAATGGTGGCATTCATTCTTAAAGCAGTAGGATTGTTCTTTATAAAACTAGACAAGAAGAAAATAAACCTCAATACAAAGTATAGAAAAAGAAACTTAAACCACGTCTATTAGATATAAAGCAAACCCTATATCTACCACATGAGACATGATGTGAAATTTGTTTCTCCCTAAGGATGTTTGACAGTTTATTCACTTTCGATAAAAAAAATAATCTTAATTTTTTTTTAAATCTAGAATCATGGTATCTTTAAAGGAAAACTTTTCTGTTGTAATAAGACATCACAAAGTTTATTCGATCAAAGCTAAGATGTAATCATATTTTGATTCTTTCATTAAGAGGAATGAAAGAAAATATTAAATGATGTGAAACACATCATTGTCTCATAAATTACTTTTATATTGTTTTACCATATGAGTACTGGTTTTTAAATGATTTTATTATTCTGGATTAATTATGTTAAAGTAACAAGAGAAAATTAATTCTTAGATAAGCCAATGAGAATCCAATGTTTCTTCTTTTCTTTTATTTTCTTTTCTTCTTCTTTTCTTCAAAATTTTCTTAATATAAAATTTTGAATGAGAGTAAAATGTATTGAAATTTAAATTTCGCTTAAAAGGAAATTTCTAAATTATATGCTGCTATAATATTGTCAAATTATTTACTTAAACATAAGTTATTATGAGCTTATATCATAATTTTTTCCTTATTTTAGCCATGTATTCAAATATTTAAAGAATGATGCACAGTTAATTAAAATTTGTTTTATATAAAATTTTAAATTTGCAGCCCAAGTTTTTTATTCTTTCTCATGTATATTTATATCATTTCAGGTTTAGTTAATTATGTTGATATATCTGTTAAAATAATTTTAATATGGACATTAGATATTCTTTCATAAAATATAAAATTAATTGTTTTTTTCCAATAAGTCATTCAAAATTTTCAAAACCTTCTTCGTTGCAAAAGCAAACATTGAATAATAATTAATAAACATCAAAAACATGAAATATTTGTTATATTTGCTAAAATGTGATATAATTAATCAGAATTCCTGGATTCAGATTTAATTTACTAAAATCAAGGACAGTTACAGTTTAGATTAATTTTTTCCACACCAATTACTAAAATTTGTTTTTTGTCTCTCAAGATTCAATCATAAAAGAGTTTCAATGAAAACTCGATTAAATATTGACAAAACAACTTTCAAATTTCATAAAGTGAATGAGTGAGAACGAGTTATTATGCCGTAGTCCAGGACTTATTTCTTCCATGGATTTTTCTGCTGTATCATAAAAAATGTAATTTATCACAACATTGTCATTTTTTTCACTGTCTTGTATTTCGCAGTTACGACTAATGCTTGTTTTATTACAAAGTGGAGTGAGAAGAAGAATTAAGAAAAGATAAATGAAAAGTATAAAGGTTCTCCAAAAGTGGAAATTTATGCACAGTAAAATGATTCTTTTGGGAAAACACGGTATTTATGCTAAACAAAGAACCAGCTCTGACGAGAAAAATATTTAAAATCCACTCAAAAATAGTCAAGGCTCAAAGAGGAAAATTGCAAAATAATCATCGAAATATGAGAAGATAAAAAATGATGCTTAAACAACAAGGAAAAAACTTGTAAGAAAAATGGCACCTAAATTTTAATCAAAGTAGATTTTAATCGAGGAAAAGTCCTAGTTTGGGTACAGAGTTTTTGATTACATTCACGGTTTTGAATACAAGATGCTATGATATTTATTATCATTTACGCTTTTAAAAATTATAAACGTATATATTCTTTAGGGAAACTATTTTCATGGTTCAAACATTTCACAAATTTCTGTGAGAAACATTTTTCCCTTTCAAATTCTCTTTATTGATAATATGAAAGATCTTTAATAATTTTTAAATATGTGTTTCTTGAACTTTAATGTGTATACTGCTATCGTTCTGAGGTAAATAATTAATGTCTACGCATAATTTATTACATAAGTGTTTGTAGTTGCAATTTTTTATGGAAACAATGTTTCTTATAAAATATACTCTTAAAATGAATCAGTTCTTTAAAGTAAGTTAGAAGACACTGATGAAATACAGAACAAGAAATTAATTTACTATTAATTTTGCATGGAAGCATCATTTTACAAATAGAATTGTATATTCGATTATTGTTAAGGAAAAAGTTGATAAATATTTACTGTGTTTAAATTCAATTTAGAAAATAATAAAAAATAATCAGTTAATCACTTTTTTGAGTAAAGTTTTTATAATTTCTTGGAAGTTTTCTCTACTTTTTCCAAAAAACCGTCAAAAAAATTAGAGTCTGCTGTCTAAGTGTTGATCTGAAGATTGTATAGTAAGAATTCATTAAATGATTACAATAATTTCATTCACGCAGAAGAAAAAGTAATTATATTTTCCAATAGGCAACCAAATTTTTAGACAAAACCTAAATACAATTGAGTATTAAATTTTAACTCTATCGTATTATTATAGAGTACAAAGTAATATACCAGCAAATTTGAAGCAAATTAACTGCCCAAATATTATTAAATCAATATGATGGATTTTTATCACTGCAGCATTTAATAACACATTTACAAGTGTATAAAAGCACTGAACTAGTCGTTCGTAAGAAAGTAATTTTTATAGATTAATTATTTATTGAATATACTTATCTATCTATCTATTTATATATATATATATATATATATATATATATATATATAATATTAAAGTAAAGAATGCAATATAATAAAATATGACCTACAATAGATTACAGGAAATCTAGCCAGCGCAAAAGCAACTAAAGAAAGATTTGCCCATGTAAATAAGATATAAAACATGAAAAATATTGAAATTAGAAATATAATATTGGAAAAATACTAAAATATACGATGCAAATCATGAGAAGAAGGCATAGGGACCACGTTTTCATCAGGAGGAAGATGGTCAGCTACAAGATGGAATTTATGGGGCAATTACTCGAAGATTTTTAGACATTTGTCCGTGCATGTCATAAAGGAGTGTTTATTTTGCATAGCTGACCATCTCCCTCCTGATGAAAACGTGGTCTCTATGCCTTCTTCTTAACATATACATAGTATATTTTCTTATTTTTTCAATTTTATATTTCTGGTTTCAATATTTTTCATATTTTATCTTATATATATACAAGCCAATGTTTGTAATTGCAACATATTAGTTAATTAATGAATGAGACAGTTAACTTTCACTTATTGATAACCGAGTTTAAGTTATAAACAAGTGCAAATTGTAATGTTAAGCAATGATTAAAATTTCAGTGACGTATTGCAATCATGAGCTGTTTAAATAGCTTCAGAAATCAAAAAAAATCGATGGATATAATAGAATTTTATAAAAAGTTTATCTGTACTGATAAACTTTAATTAAAATATAAACATATATTGCTAGACCACTTTTTCATGATCCCCGCTATACATTTTCTGAAGATAAAATTTGAGAATAAATGCAAGAAATATGCAATGCTTTTCTCCAGATATATATATTCAAAAAAATTTTTTTGATTTTACGACACATCATCTAGCAGCAATTATTGCATCACATGGTTGCTATACTGAATACTGATTTCAGAGACTTCATACTGCATGTTTTGTTTTATTCCCTTAAAATTGAAAGCACAATGCAAACAACTTCTGCACTAATTTGTATCTAGTTTTGATGACTTTTTATAGCTTTGCAATTTTTGCAAACATCAAATTTGTGTTTACTGTGCATAAAAGTCATACTGCATTCTATAAAAATGAATGTTACAGTCGAGAAGTTTACTAAAAATTAAGACTTTAAAATAAAAAAAAAACTTTCAAGAGAAGCTTTCACATAATTTTCCTCCCCTTAAATGTAAAAGGAATTACCTTGCTTGGATTTACCATTTTAATTTTTCAAGGGAAAAATACTTATAATCTTACAAAGCATTTTTAACGAAAAAATTCTGATAAAGTAAATATTTAAAGAGAAGAGTTTAATCTCTATGTTATCAAATTTTAACAACAATGTGTAATTAATACATATTTATATTTGATTATAAAGTAAAAAGTAAAATTGCTCGCATTTTTGAGAAAAAAATAATTTCTTCTTTTAAAATTAATCTGCTTATCTTTAAATTATCTATAAATTAATCTATCTGGAGAACAGAGGAAATTAATTTACAATTAAGTTATATTTTGATCCTAAATAAGTCTTTGAACTAAAAGAAATATTAATTAAATTCTACAGAAGCTTCCTTATACATTCTTAAATCTCTCTCAGCTTTTTAACTTCGTTTCTCTACTAATTTTAATGAAATGCTTAAAGAATCTAATAAACTATTTTTATTCAGTGAATTAATTGTTTAAATTTTATGTTTATATATTTGGGTTTGTGACATAACATAAGAAATGATGTGTAGAGTTTAATCGTTTTGAGTATTTGTATATTTTACTTAAACCGCAATATAAAATTGCGTCAAACATTTTTTTATTAATTATTATAGTATTTTAAGGGAAATATTATGTGAGAGATACTTTTTTTGATTCTTATTGCATAGTTAAATTTATATCTTCCAAAATATTTTCTATCAATATCTTTTGCATTTTAAAAAATGTTTTTGTGCGTACACTGATAGTCATTAAAAATTTTTCAAAAAAAAAACTCTTTATATAAATTTGAAATTTATACAAGAAGAAAATACTGTAGTTTGGGAGTGATTAACTGTTTATTACATTTTATAAGTGACGGTAGTGACATAACAATTATTGGAGGAAAAATGTACAAACACAAGTTTTTACAACTCAAATTGCATTTAGGCTTTGTAAAGCATTAGTGTGATACCTTATGTAAGAAGAATAAATGCTTACCTACGTTTCTGATTTTGACAAAAATCGAATAGTTATCTACGGAAATTAACGTTTTATTGTACCGAAATATTTCTGTTCTTGTTAGTTAATATCCTACAACTTTCCGCAAAATAGGGAACAAATGGATTCAGAATTGTTAAATAAAATGCAGTGCTGTTTTTCAGTTTCCACACTATGATCTACAACTGAGAAGAGAGGCATAGAAAAATCACGTGATCTTATTTATCTTATTATCACGTCCTAAATTCTGAGCAAAAAATGGAGTCATTCCAAGATAGTAAATATCTTACTGAATAGTGTGAATTAAAACCTCGACTCTATTCAAATTAATTTTAAATAATTCTTAGAATATTTTTCGATAAACAATTTTATATTATGTTGAGCAGGCTCTGATGAATACATACTCAACAACTGTAAATAATTATATGATTACTTTAATGTTGTTGTTGTCGTGTGACAAGTGCAAAAAGAAAAAAAAGGTAAAAAAATAAAAGTCATATGGGACCAAAGGCATGGATCACTGCCCTGGCCACATCTTCAACTTTTTTCAGTATAAAGGGTGTCAATGCACCAGTTGGGGTCGATGTTGAAGAGGGTCGAGGCAACAAAGATGCAGTTGAAAAGATGCCTCGGATCCAGTGGAACTCCTGTGCAGTGCATAGGTTCTAGATCTGTCGAGCATGATTTTCATACCCTTCATGTGCCCAATCCGCATTCTACTGATGGTAGAGGTGAAATCACGGTCAGGAATAATCTCCGGTTGGCACCATTTTTTCCGTAGTCCCCCGATACAATTACTTAAAAAAATATCAGAATTATAAATATATATTATAAATAAAAAAAATTAAAGTAATATAATTACTTTAATAACTATGCTGAATGCTTTATAAATTACTAATAGTGTTAATAAAGTTTTTTTTAAGAAAAAAAAACATTCGGTCATTGTTTTTTCTTGCAAAGACAATTGAAAATATAATTTTCTGTTTAAGAAGGATTGCAAGCCCTTTTTCAAGTCTATGCTTGAAGTGGAAAACTAAGAACTGGTGGATTGAAGATCTCGAAACTAATGAATAGCTATTAATTCAGCCATTGAAAAAAATAAATATTTACAAATTTTATAAAGAATAATAATTGCAAATATTATGATATAGGTTTATCCCTGGTAAAAAAAAATATGTGATTCTTGTAAATAAAATTATTGATTTAATTAATCTATAACAACTTATACTATTCTGTTTTAAATGTCGGTTTACAGTGGAGTTTATTCACATAAAAATATATATAATCAAATAGCTATGACATTTCTATGTTTTTAACTTATATTTCAGTTGAAGTTAATTAAAAAAACAGATAAGAACACTAAACCCACTTTCTGGGGAATCGAAAGAAATATGTTTCCCTTTCAACATCACATCTTGTAATTGGTGTTTAAGTGCAATTATTAATTTAGAAGTAAAGGTCAAGGGTTCTTTCTGGGAATTTGCAATCTTCGTGAGATTGTAAAGTGGTGCATATATTATCACGCACGAATATCATTTACAACAGTCGCAGTTACATTTTTAACTAGGTTGAATTATTTACATTTGCTTGGTTGCCAAACTCATCCATTTGTCCATTTCTCGACACAAGCGTATTCTTCAAACAAGGCGGGGCGCATTCAGATTTAATATGTAAATGAATCTTCAACATTTGTGGCTAAAATCTGCATTGCACATTTTTTTTTTGATGTTCCAGCATTAGCGTAAAAAACAAGATATTTATTTAAGGCTCAGTTTAAACTGTAACTAAAGATATTTTTTAGATTAATCTCTATGTAAAATTAAAATAGCAAAATATATTTTTGATTTTTATTATATATGTACATAAAATGCTATTACAAATAACCTTTTATTTATTCTCGGAATTGAAGTAATGAATCATTTGATTATTAAAACTTTAAAGACTTTCAAATGCGTAACGTATTAAAAAAATAATTACACGTTATTTTATAATTTTTTGTTTAAAATATTTTTTAAAATGTTGGCCATCAAATTTTATGGAGAATTTTTAACAAACAATTTTCATTCTATTGTATCCAAACTTATTGAACCAATTCAAATAACAATAATTTTTCTTTTAAAATTTCAAATAAAATGTAATCACAAAATAAGTTTGAAAAATTTTAATAATTTTGCTATGCTTGAACATTTTTATTAATTCAAACTACTAATTAAAATAATTTAGTATAAATGATAATTTTCAACATTTATATACAATTTCGTTCTTTATTAAATTTTTTCTAATTTCTCTAAGAAATTTAAATCATATCTCAGATTTAAAATGTTTGCATTTACAATATTTCTAAGTGTAACACAATTTTATTTGTATAGTTCGTAATGAAAATATATTTAATTTAATGCTTTTATTTCATTTATAATCCAAAATGTTTCATTATTTCAATGCAATTATATAGATTTTTAATGTAATTGAAAGTTTTTAAAGAAAACAACTTCAATACTTACAAGCAAGTAACTTACCTAGGCATAATAAATTAAGGAATAATACATTAATTACAATAACGCATCTGTAAATAGAAATATAAAATTTATAACACCTTTAATATTATTTCCAAGTTAAATTTTTTAAAAATACTTCACTAGAAATCTGTGATGTTTTAACATTTCAAGTCTATTATAGTTTACAATGCATTTTCAAATATATAAAACATCAAATAAATCATAAACATTTATCATGATCAGAAAAACAGAATCTCTTTCAATCTTATAACATATGTATCATATTTTCTGACTAATAAAATATTATTCCGAATTTGACTTAAGAAGGCATGTTTTGGTAGGTTATTTATTCAACATATAAGAGAAGCTCAATGTAAAGTAAAATAAAAAAAATGGAATTTGCAACATCTGGAAATTTCCTAAAAGAATCTTCCGGAGTTATTTAGATAAATATTATCCTGACTTTGATGGATAAGCCTTATAAAAATAATCCTTCCTCTTGTTTACAGAAATTGTTTACATTTTCTTTCTATTCTCGCATAATGAGTGGAGGATGATCGATCATTTAATCCATGCAGCGCTGTTTCAAAATGACAATTTGTATTCATAGTACTGTGTAATGGAAATTATCCAGCATTCCTGATTACAATATTTGAATTTAAAAATGTTTACATGAAACAAACCTGCTTTAAATTCACTTATGCAAATGAAGGCATCGTTTTCTTTGGAAGATCCGCGTAATGGATAAATACCACATACAGACTTACGCATGCGCATTTTCTGTTTGAAGTCTTTAATTGGATAAGAACTTTTCCCTATATGAATCAAAACAAAATACGTTTCATCCTAGCTTTTTTTTTAAATTAGAAACGTGCCCGTTGCTTTTGAAAAGATAATGGAAAATTATATTGAATCATACATTTTGGGATTGCATGCATGGAATGTTACATATCAGCGGTTCATCAAATGTAGTACACGTCTTCAAGGCAAACACTAGAAGAATTTAGAAATACGAATTGAGTTGAATCTATTGACTTAAGAAACAAGTCAATATTTAGTCACAGTTAAGAGTTACTACATTATTTGCAATAATTTTCGTTCTATAAAGGGAATTTCTAATCACTATTTATACATTTTCAAATTGATATTCGCATAAAAGACTTGTTAAGATAATAAGAATATTAATGAAGTGTATTTACTTAATAAGAAAAGAATAAAAGTAGAAATTACACACATTAACATTCCATTGAATATAATAACTTTAGAGCTTGGATAAATAATAAACATACAACTAACGATTTGTAAAGAGAACAGAGAAATTAATATGATTCACAACGGAGTTATATAAGTATTATAATTCAAATAATAAAGTTTGCTCATTTGTGTTTATTTCAAAGTAATATGTTTTATATTTTAATTAAGAAATGATATGTAGGAATAGTTATTTATTATTTATTTTTATAAGTTTTATAAAAGTAATTTTCATTCTTTTATAGATGAAAAAACAAATAATTGACTTTTGTATTTATTTTGGAAAAAAGTAAAACGATTTGTGACGTATATTTGGCAATGATATTTGGGACAGATTTAATAAATTATCAAATGATAAACATGAATTTAGAAATAGAGATTCATTGGTTTATTTCCTTTAAATTTTTTTGTAATTAGTATAAGGAAAATCATCAGTCAAAAATTAATCGACCGGTATAATCTCAAATTCCTAGGTATAATCTCAAAATGCTTTTAAGTTTGATCAAATTGGGTAGTGAAATTAATTTTTTTCGTTTAATATTAAAACTTTCAAGTTTTCGTGCTTAAAAATGATTTAAGATAAGATTGTGATTTTATTACACAATACAATACTTATGAGAAAGTAGTTTCACTCTAATTGTGAGCATTAGGTAATCTATGACAGCATGTTAGAAAATTATTTACAATTTACGAACAATCTACAATTAACTTTATTCATTTTTACTCCTTCAGGTACATAATCTTGTTGCATTTGAAAATATTAAATAATTAGAAAATGTTTTGATATTAAAATATATTTGCTAAATTTTTATAAAGTTTATCTAAGTTTCTTTTCAAAATGTTTAATCTTTAAGTGACTATACAATGTGAAAAATATTTTGTAAAATATTGGTAGGGAAACTATTTAATATAAAAAACCAAAAGAAATCAACTCGTTTAGGATCTTCCATTGTGAAAATATATTTTAATGATTATAATTAAATATTTTTACACAATTATTATTACATTTCTCTATTACTTAATTTTTCTCTCTCACACATTAAAGTTCAACATTGATTGATAAGCAGTACACTTTTCTAGTAACTTAATAGTTTCATTCATATCATTTTATAATTTATTCAATGATTTTTTTTTGTTATAAAATTTCTCACTGGTCTTTCCTACACTTATGACAAGCAATCTTAAAGTTTATTATTTTATTTCTTTATTCCCAAACTTTATAGAAATATATATCTAGATATGTTTTACACCTTTGCATTATACAAAAGTTAAATCTTTCAAAGAATACTATATTAAGTTAGTTGAATTGATTAATATAAAATATATCAATAAATTGATTGCCGTTAATATCTCAGCAAAATTCCATTTCATGACTCTGAAGATTTAACACTTTAAATAATTTTTAGAGTTACGATTTTTATTAGTATATGGATTTGTATTTAAATAGCATTACACACTTTAAAAATTTTTTAAAGGAACGACTTTTATTAATACATGGATTTATATTTAAATAGCATTACAAAGGAATTCAGAATTAATATCAATTAATAAAATAAAATAAAATAAAAAATTAATTTTTGTAATAATTACAAAATTAAATTAAATTACAAAATTTTATTACTTTTTATTTAATTACAATATTAAATAAGTTATTTTTTACAAACTAACTGAAATTTATTCAATATATTGTGAACATACGAGCATTTTTTAAGTTTAATATATCAAAGTTATATAAAATTAATAAGGGCTAAAATATAGATTATCACATATCATTTTAATTTTTTTTCTAAACAATGTAAAAATTTCAAACATATTTAAAGATTGGTATATTAGATTCAACATTACTTGTGAAAAACTTTTCTTATTCGAAGTTATCATGTGTGTGGCTTGGTTTATTACAAATATTACCTTGATTTCAGTTCTCAAACAATACCGTAAAAACAGGATCAAAGCAACACCTCCGAAATAAGGAGGTGGAAATAAAAGAAGACATTAAAGTGCGTACGAAACTCGAAGCATTACTGGACGTCCATTTAGATTTCTTTGAACCCATGAAACAGAACAAACTGATGAAACTAAGATGCAGCTTATCCCGGAATTGCCAAAGTTTTCAAACCTTCTAAAGTTTGATAAACGGGGCAAAATAAAGGGACGATTTGACCAAAACCATCAAGAAGGGGTTTGGGAAAAAGGACACAAAAGGGAATTTCCTACACTCGATGAAGGGAAAGGGAGGGAAACTGACTGAACTGAATTGTAAAGGAAACAAACCTCTTAACCAACGATGCATTGCTCCGCAAATCACAAAATCCCTGTCCCTTATAGGATATATCAGGAAAAAAAGTCTGTTTCTCCAGGGATGGTGAGGAGGAGAAATAGGGCTTTTGAGTAAGTAGCCCATGCCTCAGACAGCATTGTTCTGGTGACAATCGATGACAAAAAGAGAAGAGTGGATATAGATATATCGATGTCTTTATTTTTATTATCGTCCATTCTTTCTCTCGTTTTTTATTAGTTTATTTATTGCTGATTGTCCCTCCCCCGGCTATGTCTTGCCAAGCGCAATTGGCAAGGGACAATCGCACAAGCGGATGATCTTTAGCAACAACGAGATTTTCACGGGAATCAGCAGAAAGGACTCAACTGGACACGTGGAAAGACAGCTTATATTGTGGACTTAGAATTCGCTACTTTTACCTTTACTCAGAAGTTACTGATGTTTCATATTATGCAGAAAATTTATGGCTATTAATTTATCGGCAATAAAAATTTCTCTTCTTTTTTTTTATTTTAATACGGAAAATAATTTCTATAATATATTTTTTAAACCCATAATAAATTTGACAGCTGAAAAGAGTATTTTCCATATTTACCTTGACAGATTGAATAGCTTATGGTTGAAATTTGGATAGTTAATATTGCACACTACTTTGACTTGCTTCTAAGAATAAAGAAGAGCAATTAGTTAGAAAAAAGATGCTTATCAGTTTTACAGTTTTGACTTCTTCATTTTTAATATTGTATTATAACTAGTACTCATTGGAATAGAATCCTTTGCTTGTTTCACTGGAAAGATAATTCTAAAATTTGTTTTGTTTTAGTCTTTGTTTAGTTACAAGAAATGTATATTGCATTTTCTTATATACATCTAATATGGGTGAAGAATTTTGGAAATTTAACAAATTTCTTCTCTTGAGGTACTAAATACAAATCTCTGTTGATAGAATGTCCCCTCCAAAAGGCAGAACAATATAAATATTCAAATACCTTATTAAAATTTTGATTCGTTAAGCTATCAATTATGCTATATCAAATTCGTATTAATTTAAGTTCTACTAAGCCAAGTAGTGAAATGATGTTATTTAGTGTGCAAAATCATAAGTTCGACTCTAGTCATTCTCATAAGTCGACTCTAGTCATTAAATAACAAGCTATATTTCTACCGGCGCATTTATAGAGCCAGGAAAATTTGAGTTACATTTTTGCCTCTCTTTCTACGCAATCACTATGAATGAAAATCTCCAAAAAAGGTAACTGGTTGATGATCATAAAAAGTTTTACAACTATTTTGCATATGATATTCTGTGTACTGCAGGGAATCAGCGTATATAGTAATAACTTAACATTGCATTTTTAATGTGTATAACAAATCCTAATAGGGTAAGCCTTAGTTCTTACCAATTCATGAAGATTGCTAATTTACAATTAATTTGTTCATAATAATACTTATGGATATATTGCAAAAATATGTATGCATATAATTATACATATGTTTCAAAAATGACACATACTCTTATT
Source organism: Latrodectus hesperus (assembly GCA_037975125.1). Lineage (NCBI taxonomy): Eukaryota > Metazoa > Arthropoda > Arachnida > Araneae > Theridiidae > Latrodectus > Latrodectus hesperus. The sequence continues at coordinate 73,428,641 of CM075860.1, read as the reverse complement.
TAAATGTATGTGAAAACTTAAATTGTTCTAAAAGTAATTAAAATATATTGTGTCCTACTTCAGTTTCTAGAAAACAGTACCTTGATAATGTCTTTTTTTATCGTTTTATAAAAAATAATATTATTAATTCAAGCCGGTGGATTGCTGGGTGGTTAGCGCTCCTGACTTCTGAGTTGTGGGTCCTGGGTTCTAATCCCGGTTCGAACATGAGTGTTACTTTTTTTCGCTGTTCTCTCTGTGTTTCTCTGTCCTTTCTTCTGTGATGATGTATGAATATGGCCCACCCTAAAAAAGTGGAGTTGTGGTGGTATGGTGCGGGCAACGGTACTCGCCTCCGTGACTTGGTTCACAGGTGCCCGCTGGGTAACGACAAATGAGTAGCAGTTTATGGCCTTGTTGTGGCATAGGGTTCGTCACCCAAGTGCCCGCCGTTGGGAAAAAAATTAATTTCAATGAAAAATTTCTTTGTATGTGTTAAGATGAAAAAGAAATAAATGAATTATACATTTCAGAAATATTAAATAAAAATTTAATAATGCTTATATATTATTTACATTAAAGAGGCGAGTTTACCTAACAATCGGTAAAAATGGCATGCTCAAACAAAAAAACATTTAAAATTTTGGTGGTTTGCACTACTTAAGATTTAAATTTACTATGAGTTAGAAATGGAAATTGCTCTGAAAGTCAATTTATGTTTTATTCTTATAAAGAGTTATGTTTTATGGTTATTTCATGGTATAAAAACTATTTAAGGAGTATTAAAATAAATAAATAAATTATAATTAATTGCTCTTTTAATAGAAAGTTCCTTAGAAATTAATTTTTTTAACTAAACTTAACAATACACTCATCGCTTAAAATTGATTGCCTGCAAGAAATCTATTTTTCATGCTTTTTTGAAAAATCATATTATTAAAAATCGTATATATATATATATATATATATATATATATATATATATATATATATATATATGTATAATAGCTCTGGGTTATTTCATACATTTACTAGAAATAACAAAATCTAATTTTGCATAAATTTACCTATTTTCTGTGTCTACTTTATAAAAAATTAATTCTTAGATTATTTTCGATTTATATAAAACGTATATATATATATATATATATATATATATATATATATATATATATATATATATATATATATATATATATATATATATATATATATATATATATATATATATATATATATATATATATATATATATATATATAAAGGAATATTATTAATGTCAAAATTGAAAAACATGCAAAAAGGATCAAAATTGATGTTTGGTTGAGTTTTATGGCGCAAGGTCCAAATAAGGACAAGCTGCGCCAAGATCAAAATTGAACTTTATATTGAGTGAAAATATAGTTTATTCGCATATAATAATAATTTGATACCTTTTTGAATTTCTTTCAATAAACTACAGATCTCATATTTTATAATTGTGGAATTTTGTAGTTATAAATACAGTAGTAATGTATATAGATAAGTATCAATAAACTCATGAAAAGATAATTTGCTTTCAAGCAACTATGGTAAAGGATATTCATTTTGTTCTATGGACAAAAATTATAAAATCATTTTAAGATATGGTTTATTATTTATTTTCACTCTTTTTACTATCATTTTAGTGTATTTACTTATTATTTTAACACATCTATGTACAATTTCTGAACAGGAAAAATTTTAGAAACTCAGAGTTGTGTTTTAATAATTTAATTTCCCTAAAAGTTGATACATAATATTAACACTAAATATTTTCACTAGTACGATAACCATAAATACTTAACCAAACTCAGATCTACTCTTTCAATTTAAAAGAATTCTTTTAAAATTTGAAATTTTTGGAGCGAAAAATAATTTTAAAGTCCTTTTCTCATAAAATATGAAATCTCTTTCAAAAGGAATCATAAATAGGTTTCTTTTGAGCTTAAGAAAGTAAAACGTTTACTCAATTGGAATATATAAATTTTGATGAAATAGAATTGAGAAAAATTTACTTACAAAATAGTTTAAAATAGTTTTCAGAGAGAATTAGTTAGAAAATAAAATGCACTTGAATAAAAAAATTTTTTTAAAGAAAATCACTATTCGCTTTCAAGAAGGTTAAGCACATTTCAAATATCGTTATTTATTTTCTCTTTCTCTCTAGTAGTAAAACAAATTTAAAATGCAAAAAAATAAAATAAAACAAAAAATAAGGGAAAAAATTTCATTACAATTTTTCAAATAAAAGGCGCATACAATACAATGTTTCTAGTTTTATTCCTTTTAAAATGGATTTCATTGTTTGATAAACTACACTTTAGCATTTAATAAGCAAACATGATTTCTTTGTTCAATTTAGCGGGCTTATTGATGTAACATTTATTTGAAAGTAATCATTTTTACATTTATGGAAAAGAAAAGATTAAAAAGAAATAGAGAGAGAAACAAATTTTTCCAATAACAAATTCCTTTTCAGAAATGGCTGATAAAAAGTAAAATAAAATATGAATTTTTTTTTCAAGAAGGCATAGATATCGGTTTCAAGGGGGCTCTGGTTATTGGTTCCTTCCTGTTTGACCATGGTTTGTATTTTTGCAACATATGGTTCTGAGAAGCATTGTCCAGTGCTTTGGGCACTGCAATAACTCTCGTATTGTTATTGCTGTTATAACGAAAAGGTCAGTTCGAGTAAAAATGAAATAGATCAGGGAATCAGTGCAGAAGATTTATATCAGCATATCTTGTTCCAATATTTTTCTCTAAGAGATCCTGTTATAATAAGATTGCGTAATGTTTTTTATTAACTTGTATAGAAAGTAATTTGATGCGGAAAATATATTCTTTTTTGAGAAAAGGAACCTCTCTGAATATTAACAATAGTTACATATTATTCTGAAACTACAAAGATTATGTAATATATTATAAAAAATACTGCATTTCTTAATGGCGATTTTATTACTTTTACTAGCATAATAAAACTTTTTGAGATTAAATAACGTTAAATTGTTTGTTTTTTTTAATTTTATCAATAAACAATTTTTAAATAATATTTTGTTTAGTATTCTATTTGTTAAATAATTCTGAGTAATTAATGATTTGAGGACATCTCATTTATATTTTCCTCCATATTTAATATAATAAATATATACTATCATTAATATTTCGGGGGATTTTTTTAAATATATAGGGAAAGGTAACTTAGTTAATATGCTCTTTAAATGTTACCAATATCTTCAAAAGTGTCATTGCTCATGTGTAATCTGCATTCATTGATTATATAACTTTTTACTAAATTTTATAGATTACATAACCAAATTTATCAAAATAATATAATTCATATATTCACATACAATTAAAAATTTTATAATTATTATCTTTTGTAAAAATTGATAAATTTTCATTAGATTTCCATAGATAGAAATAATAGTATTCAAGAATATATTTATTGATTTTTTTCAAAGAAATTTTCTGAATGAATTAAATATTCTTGCAAAATTTTGCTCATTACAATTGACAGGAATTTTGAACAAAGAAAAGCCATTGAATTTCCGCAATTGAAACTAGATTGAAGTAGTGCTATGTATAAAATCATGAATAAATGTTAAAACTTGAAACTAATTCAAGAGTTGATATTCGCTATAATTTTTTTGTTTTCATCTATTTAATTATTGTAATTGAAACACTTTTAGATGTTTTATTAAGAAACGATATATATATATATATATATATATATATATATATATATATATATATATATATATATATATATATATATATATATATATATATATATATATATATATATATATATATATATATATATATATATATATATTAACGCTTATCATCAAGACCCGGAGATAAAGGTGCGATTCATTTTGAACATTGAACAAAATAGAAGCTTGGACTCGATGGAATCAGACTTCTTATTCTTCACTCTAATATTATTGTTCACCCCCTAAACATTTAATGAACTATTGGTTCTACAGTATCTTTAATGTAATACATTTAGTGTATCTCTCTGCAAATTGTTAATTTGAATAATGCAATGCAAATTAATTATTATTTATAATGCAATGTGTATATTACTATAAAAGGAATATAATAATTTAAAATTTGCAAAGCGCTCCTTGTTGAAATGTATTTGTATTTGTGTAATTTTTAGCTTCTTTAAACTTTTTTTTAATTTTTAATTTTTTTTAAAATTAATTTAAAATTAAAACTAATTTAAACAAATAAAAAGAAGCTTAATAAAACAAACTGCTTTGTATTTGTGTAAAATGATAATCACAATACTATCCTTCTAGTTCACAAATAATTCCTATTGAAAGTCAAAATCAATTCTCCATTCTTAAACAAAATACTGGGACTGGAAGTTATCTTTTTTCATCAAAATCTGCTGGAGGAAATGAATTAAGTAAAGTGTATGTCTCTTTTCTTATTTCTCGCCAACTGCTCATCGCCAACTCGCGAAAATGTGATTGTTGTATCTTACTTAAGAGAGATATCTTTACATGTCATACAAAGCTCCTTAGAGAGTTTCTCATCCCGCTGTTCCTCGAAAGAGGTCACGTGTCTATTCTAGAAATTGTTGTTTGGCGGAAGTCGTTGAAGAAAGCATTTAAAGAAAGAAGGGAACTTGGAAGTAAAAGTAAAGTTTCCGGAGTAGTCAAAGTGCATGGCTTTCAATCTATCCCTCCAGTGTCAGTCTCAGAGCGCATTTCACTTCGATTCAGCATCTTTTTTCTTTAACGATAGCTTTTGTTAACAGACTTGTAGACTAAAGCACTAACTGTAATACTGTTATACCATAAAAAATTCTTCTAAATTGAGCTTTTATAAGTCGTAAAATATGGCGAAAACATACATATTTACATATATTTCCTTTGAAAATACATAGCATTTGATTTATTAATGTTGCATAATATTTAATTCCTGATTAATTTTAGTTTGGACGAAATATACACCTTACAGGAAGGCACAAAACTTTTATTTCAATTTTTTAATGTTATAGCAGAATATAATAGGAAGATATATTTTTTCGTAATGTAGAATAATTGGATCAACTGAAAACTAGGAATGGTTTGGAAAAGTGTCTCGATTCTCGAAAAATGCCGGTAAAAGATACAATCAAAGAAAACGAGAAGAAAAATTCAGAAAAATATATGGTTTACAAATAAAAAGGCTTTTATTTAGATTGCAGTTTCCGATCACTTTGGTCTGTGTGAAAAACGTGTGTGGTTTTTTTGAAGCTTTGACATTTTTGTCGTTTTATCTATTACCCGAGAGTTCAGTTGTTGTTCTTCACCTCATCAATCTCCAGAGCATACCTTGAAAAATCTACTTTCTTTCCATTTCATTGATCAGTTGGGTGACTTGAAATTTATGAGATGATGAAGCTTTTTATGCCCGTCTTTTGTTTTCTTCACCTACACAATTTATTGACAAACGCTCCATTCTGCATCCTATTTTCAATAAAAAAAATTACGCTTTTGTTTTAGTATTTTCCTAATTATTTTATGCAATTAAATATTTTGCATTTAGGATTAATTTAGGTCAATTAATGAGGCATAATTTTTTCGTATTTTTTTCATGCAAATATTATTTAACCATCGTTAAAAAACATTCCACAAACTTTCGAAGTATTTGAAAAATTGAAGAAAACTAGTTCTCATTAATATCAAAATTAACATTTTATGTACGATTCTATGTATGCATTATGAATGAAAATTTGCAAAAACGCACTATTTTAATAAAATTATGAATAATCTTTTAATCATACTTAATGATACAAGTTAATTTTACAATCGTAATGTAGTAAGTTCCATACCGACTTTGCCCAAGATCTGTGTGCTTCTTAAAGGTCACTGGAACATATACAATAGGTCATAATAACATTGTCCTCTGAGTAAAATTATAACTCTAGGATTACTGGCGATTTTTGAGTATCTTCAGCTTTGTTCCTGCTTGTGAATTATAGGGACATCTTTTAGTTTTAGTTTGGTTTAGACATTTTTGGCACCTGAGACTTTTTGCACTAATTAGACATGGGTCTACTGTTTAGAGTAGATTATAAACCATTACAAACATTTTTTAGTTTTACAATGGACTTTCAAATTTTCAATAGCATACACATTGAGTACTTCAATATAAAAGATACCATCAATTCTGCATCTTGTACTAAACGGTGAGACATAATGGAGTTGTACCCAATGGATGTAATGGCTTATAGATCCGTCATTTGAAATGAAGAAATATTTTTTTAGAAAAAAGATGTTACTAGAGATTTTATGTGATAAAATTAAATTCCATTCAATCAATTTATTCCGTAAATCATTATTTATTAAATCCTTAATTCTATCCATGGACCTTTTTATTGGAAAACTCGGTATTAAAGTTCGATGCTATGTTGATAAAGAAACTTTTTACACTCTTAAATCTTCCTCATAATGCTATTATTTTAGAATCATTCTCTTTGGAACCAAACAACATTATTTTGATCCGTTCTCTCAGTGACTTTGTGAAAGAAATGTATTTTCTTGGCAATTTTTTGTTCCACTTTTTTAAAATTGACGGCCAACGGGGATTACTTGTAATGACAAAGCAGTAACGAAAAATTGTGCCAAGTCTTAAATAGTTGAATTGAAGTTGAGGAAGGCTTTACACGCACTCAATATGATGGTATTAAATTCTTCTACGTCACATTGGGGTGGGTAAACTTATTTTGTTTTATTTCTTGATACAACTTTGTCTCCATTTTCCTTTATTTTCATTCTTATTTTCTACAAATGTCCTAGAGTCTTATCGAAATTTTTGTTTGTCTTACTTTTTTAAATATATATACCTCATAAATTCAATTGGCTTTACTTTGTGATAAAAACAGTGTGAAAATTGTTTTTTTTTTCTTTCTTTTAGTTTACTGATTAAGAGACGGAAAAAATTGATGTCTTTTATTTTAACATCATTTGAGAATGGAATTTTTAAAAAAATGACTTTTTCAAATTTTTTACCTAGCATTACATTATGAAAACGTATTTAATGACCGTATTTTTACAAATATTTATATTTCGGTAATAAGTTTTCATTCTAAATTGGCTACTTATGTGACTTGAAAAGTCCAACACGTTACTTTTAGAAAAAGAGCATAACGATTATTCAATCATAAGTGAGAAATTAATTTGTGTTCATTAAATTTCTTGACTTTATTCAATTTACATTACTTTTTTCATCACTCTACTTTTTATTTATTACAATTATTAAATTTTCATTAAAAGCTACATTTATCAATCTTCTTTCTTAGATGTCTATAATTCAACTAAGAAAGAATTCAGCAGCCTATAATATTTTTCATACTTCAATGATCAAAATTCTTTATAGTTTGTTAACTAAAAGAAGATGCTTGATTATTTTTAAAAATAAAAAAAAAAATGCTTTTCACATCTCAAAATTTCCTACATTAAAAGAGAGAAACAGCCATGTTTATAACTGATTTTCTCAATTTTAAAAGATTGGTAATAAAGGTCTATTTTCTGCATGCATATATGTTGAGGTAGTTGCTAGAGAATTTTTGCTTTCCTTTCCTTGATATGTGGGAATGCAACGCATTATGTATTGTAATATATCCACTGGTTTATGTATATATTCAGCATGTATTTTCTCCTTAAATATACAAACAGTATCTATAAGGAGAACATACTCGGTACAATAGATACCGGCGCACGTTGATATCCCTGGCAACGAGATAAACGATGAGCTAACTAAAGAGGCCTGTAATTCTCCTCAGCCATCCAGATGCTTAACACTCATTGACGCTAATGCAATTGCCAGCCGAAAATTAATTTGTTAGAAAGTTGAAAAGTTTTCCATTCCAGAATTAACAGCGACATACAACTATAGTAGCCAGACTTAGAACAAAACACTTGAAAAGCACGAAAATTTCTACAGGTAAACAAAGGAGCTACACAAGACTTTGTCTTTACTGCCAGGATAACACCCAACTGTCTCCACAACACATCTTCAGCTGTCCAGCAATGCTGTCCAAGCTTTTTAACATTAGCCTAGAAGATCCTGTGGAGCTTATTTTTACAGATAAAGCTCTAGAGATCGCTAGGGGACATATAGGGTTTTCGCACATATTCCATGGACATGACATCCTCATCATCACTATAGCCTTAAGCCACTAAGCCCTTTACTTATTAATGCCAAAGAGGTGCAGCTGTATAAGATAAATATTAGTTGCATCTACTTGTAAATAGTCTAATATGGATTCTACAAAAATAAGTTGTATTGCTTCCATAATGTATTAATGCAAGAATATATTTCCGAAGTGCTGATTTGAAAATCAGAATAATTTAAGATTTTTGCCATGTAGCATTGTGATTATATTCATAATTAAACAAACATGTAAGTGCATATTCAAAACGACCAAAGTTTTGCTTATATCATGTATATGGTATAAAGGAATTTGTTTCTAATAATGTTCATTTTGTATAATTGTGAGTAATAGTGAATTTTGCATATTTTGGAGAGCAAAGTAAGCTTGTTGTGCATTGAAAAATATTAAGAACAACCAAAAAGAATCATAAGTATCAATCATATAGAATTATTTAACATTTGAAAGGTTTTTGTAGACTTAACCAGTTAACTTTCTTATAGAAATTTATACTAGCAACTTTGTAATACGTCATGAGAGATCTAATTTATTTATCTGCTCTATACTTCAAATGTTTTACCAGAAGAACAGTGGTAATTATTTAGAAAATGCTGTCAAAGAAATTATTTTTCAAGCTGAAGAATGTGATTCACCTATGTCTTCAATAATATTGCTTTATTTTAGAAATAAATATTTTATTAACATAAATGTGTATACATTGAAATAGACAAAAAAATTTGATATAAACCTTAACAACAAGTAATTAATTCTTATATGTTAATAAAATTAATTACAAAAATGTATTCAGGATAATTGCTAACACGTTACTCCAAAGCAAGATTATAGTCATTGGCGATTGTTTGGGGTAGTCTTGAAAATTGCTTTTCTTGATCGTTTCCTACACGAACAAAAAAATGTAGCATCTTATAAATATTTAAGATTGTTCACGTGACTGGAACTCAGCTGGACGAAGAAGAAATTGAAATACCTCTACATCGGGATAGAGATTTCTAATTCTAAAAATTCATCAAAATAAAAATTGTTATTCTCGAAAACAAACTTTACACTAAAATGTAGTTAAAATCAAAAGTTTGTAGCATGCAAAAAAAATAGGTAATAAGAGATGCGCTACAAAAATTTTTCAATTCATCTACGCTTTTCTAGTGCTCGGTTACAACATTATAGATTGGTTAGTTTGATCTGGAGATAATATTTGAATATCATGTTGACCTTTTGTTCCACTCTTAATATTATTTTGTATATTTTAATGATGCATAAATTTTATAAACATCTTTTATTTTATGAATGCATATTGAAGAACTACGAGAAATATTAAGCCACATTTTTTGACATCAATGTTAGATCTACATCTAGCTGAAAGTTTCGCTCCTTATAATAATTCGCAAGTATCGTTACTAGCTAAACTGAATTAAATTAGATAAAGATAAATTTTTGATTAGATTGACTATTTTATCAGTAAAATCTAATCAATCTAATCAAAAAGTTTATCTTTACCTAAATTTTTTTAGTTTAGCTACTGATATACTAATTTTCGACTAAAGTTTGATTAGATTCTTCTTTTAATTTTAAATTGTGTCAGATACATAATATTTCCTTCATACTTATCAAAATTTTGTGACACTTTTTTTAAATAAATCTATGAGAATATAATTTTGATTTTAAGTATGCATGACATATATATAAAGCCAAGCTTCTATATCTTTACCTCTGTACAGGTACATAAAACCAGTAATTATAAGCACAACAGTAGAATTTCAATGAATTAATTCAATTTAAATATCATTTGAAACTAATAAAAGATATTGGAAATATTTCATTTTTAGTAATAAAAAAATAATTTTACTTAAAATAAATACATTGCTGTGTATTTGTTGAAGAGAAGAGAAAATTATAGATAACTTATTTTTCTGCACAATATTTAAAAACAGGAATCAGAAATTTGTTTTTTTTTATTTACTTACTAATCTAAAAACTGGTATTATTACAAGACATTTTATAATAAAAAAGTGAACAAAAATCAATAATAAAGTTAATTTAATTTAGAAAGTCTGTGGGTTTGTGTAATATAAAATGCCAAGTACCTTATTGATTTGCGATAAAAGCAATTTACTGTCTTTATCTTTACCTAAAAAACAAAGAAGAATGATAATAAATCAAGTTTTTTGTTTCGCCTCAATATCCAGTGCACTTCTATGGATTCAAAACTGTGTGGCGTCGGAAAAGTTTGGCTTTTTTCTAATAAAAAAAGTATTTTTCCATCATAGAACTGCTTTTATCACCCCTAAAAATCACTTATCCCTAAAGATGAAAGCTAGAGGGGGGAAAAGCGAAGTTTTTAGTTTCCCTTGGGGTAGCCGAGCGTTAATATCACGCAATGAATTCATTTCGTCTTTTGCGGACACACTCAATTGATGAATGCTTCAACGGAAGCTCTTCCAACGCCACCCCCATACATCGGGGGTGAAGCACCCCATGACTCAGGGTTTGAATGACTTTTTACGTCTGTGCACCCTTTTCTCATTTTTTCCCCACTGCAAACTCTTCGAAGGTTTCGTGAGATATTGCTGTAGGGTGTCTTTTGAAGGCGAGGGTGTCACGGAATGGGGAGGAGGGTTGAAAAAAAATAATGAAAAAATTGAAGGGTGGTGATGTTTTGGAGTGTCGATTGATTAGCACCGAAACCTTTGGCGAACACCCCTCCTACTTATTAGCGCTCACAATGCATAAACTTGAAAGAAGCAAGGGGGAGATTACGTCATTTCCGGAGAGGACTGCTCGTGCGAAGAAAATTGGAACATTGGCTAGAATTCTTTGTAAGATAGCTTTACAAATCGGATAAAAAGGGAAAAGGGAGAATAGAAATATTCTTCCATTGATGTGTGGTGTCAAACAAGTTTCTCCCCTTTTTTCCCTGATTACATATTTTCCTATATAAGTAGGGAAGAAAGCGTGAAATTGAGTCATGCCTTCAGTGTGAAGACCTTGTTGATGCATAATAAATGTGCTATGTAAATGTTTCAGAAGCTGCAAAGGAAATTCTTAAGGAATTAATATTCAGTAAGGAAGAACTGCTAGACATTTTTTGTTTGTTTTAGAAAATTGAATGTACTATAATTATATCATGAGATAACAGATTATATACATGGCAAAGCATATGTCTTTTTATACAAAAATACATTAATTTATTCTTATAATTATAATTTGTATAATAAATGTATGCTTATTTTTTATATAAATGCTGTTTTATAAAAATTAGAAGACTCAAATGTATAAATACACACATTCAGCATACTATTTATTATGTTTACGATGTTAAATTTTCTTTCGTTTATTCTCAATTAATTTCTCAGTGAAATCATTTCACTATCAAAATCAATTGCTTTTTCAAAGGTACATACCAACATCAAAAACAAAATTGTCCATTATTTGTTATTTAAAATATTCAATATTTTAAATAGCATAATGAAGTTTCTGAATCATTAAGTTTCGAAGCGAAATCTTGTTTCGAAATTTTATTTAACTCATAATTTTTCTGCACAAATTTCATTACATGTTATTTAATATCTACTGTACTCAACTAATGTAAGTGACTTAAAATTTCTACGACTAATATTTGGGAATACAGATTTCTATTTGCATAACTAATTACATACAATTAATTATTATATACATTTTAAACAATGGTTAAAATCCTTAAAATTTATATTACATTAATGAAATTAGTTATTAGCGTTAGTTATATTAATGAACACATTTGTTTGAAACGGCAAAGTTTTTTGTGTTTCGTAAAAAGTATAGAAAAGTATTCCGAGAATTCAGATTAAATTAAATTACACAGATTTGTTTCACTCTATTCCAGAATAAAAAAAACTGCAATTCACATACTAGTTTCGGACTATTTAAAATTTCTGTATGGCCCATTCTATTATATATATATATATATATATATATATATATATATATATATATATATATATATATATATATATATATATATATATATATATATATATATATATATATATATATATATATATATATATATATATATATATACAATTTTCACGTTGCACCACTACTAAATTAAAATATTTCTTTTATTCAAATAAATGCCGTCTACCCTGTCCTGTGGTCAGATTGTCTGACTGCGGATAGGGAGGCCCTAGGCTCGAATCCCACTTCGGGCATGGATTACTTTCTCTCTCTATCTATCCTGTCTTTGTCCTTTCCTTGTGTGAATGAGTTGTGAATGGTTGCCTACCCTGTAAACGGGTACCTATAGCATGTGTGTGTACTGAAGAAGTCAGACTCTCCACACCAAGATACGGCTCAGTTGGAAAAGTGGTGTAGCCTCTCCCCATATTGCCAGCCCAGCTGGCACAAGACAACAACAATAATTCAAATAAATTCCAATAAAGAAAAGTATTATTGGCATAAATGCATCATCTAGCAGTAAAATGTATTTTTAGTATTATCTATTTCTTTAATAACATTAATATTTTCTTACTTTTTCTAAACTTTCTAAGTAAATTTCATTAGTCTACTAAATTATTTCGTAAAATTTCCGTATACGCATTTATTGAAAATTGAAAATTAATTTTCAACCCAAATTATTTTTCAAATCTCAACACATCTTAAGTTTCTAAATTCTAATTAATTTGTCATTAATATAATTTAATTTATTATAAGTAGGATAATGGCTAGGTAAAATTCAAAAATTAAATGTTTTCACAATACATTCACAAAATTAAATAGTGTCAGCTTTAATATTGAAATTGTAGTAAAGGTAGAGCAGAAAATGTATTTTTTCCCATTTTGATCGAAAGAGTAAATGTTCTTTTCCTAACTAAGTTCAAGTTACTTTGGGAAAAAAAAAACCAATTTTGAGCTGAATTCAATCCAATCATGTAATCAGTTTGAGTCATTTGAATCGAAATCATTTCACTAATCTTCTAGAAGCAAGATTTAAACTCTAAATAGGAGAACTAAGATTAAGAACAGGAAAATTCAAGGAAGAGTTTAACATCGTACGAAGTCGAATTGGCTTAACGTGTCTGCTTAACTTTACTATTTCTGCTAAATTTGATTTTTCAGTCAAATAAAAGGAAAGTCTCTCAATCAAAAAACAAATATCTGCTCCCTGCTTCAGAATTTTAATATAAGCATTAAAGGATTTTTCATGCAACACGCGAAATCCGTCGGCGTACGAGGATCCATGGAAGGATTTGCAAGTCTCTGTAAAGTGTGGGCTCCAAATAACCTTTTTTTTTTCAAAAAATGAAGAAAAATACTCAAACCTTTACAAATAACCTTGAAGATGAAATGTCGCCAATATATTTCACGTGGAATGAAAAAGGGCGAAATGAAATCACCAAACGGTCTGCGGAAAATAGACTTGGCTGGAGTGTGTAGACCATGGATTCTGAAATCGAAACCAATCATTCCGAATCCCTCCTACAATCTTCTTTTTTATTTTCAAAAATCGATTACCCCTTCCATTTCCCGGTGAATAAATGGCAAATAAGTAAAAAAATAAATAAAAAAGTAAAAATCAAAAAATATATTCGAATAAATAACTATATATATATAAAAAAAATTTTTTTTCCTCCTACATCGAACTAAAAATTTCACGTTTCGCAGGTCTTTTCGGAATCTTATAACAGGATTTTCAGTATGGTGAATGTATGGCGGAAAATATCTAAATAAAAAAGGTATTTCGCCGAGAAAAAAAAAAATCTTCGCATTAGACGATAATAGTAAAAGATGAGGTCGTGGGAGAAAGAAGGGAAATGGCGAAATGAATCGATACAAAATATCGATACACTTCCATACGAAAGTGACGCTAGCATAATGGAAGATCTATGGAAGCACTATGATTCGCCGAGTATCGAATCTCGAAAGGGTAAGAGTGTCCGTCAAAAAGGGTGGGATTAAAGGTTCTGTCTCGTATGGACGAATTTGTTACCTAGGGTGTGGGGGTGGAAAAGCCGCTTGTCATGAATATTTCCAAAGCATTTTAATTTCATCTGATATTGATTCGGACCATGCCAATATTGAAGCGAATTTATTTTGTTTGATTTGGATCATTTTTTATACTTTGTATATCGGAATTCGCTTAGTGTTGCACTGTAGAATAAGTTATCCGTTATCTTCGTTTAGTATTGGATATTAGATATACAAAGGATTGTATATATTTGTTAAATTTTGGGTATCTAATATACTACGCAAGATCATTTATGTTTACTAAACAAACATATGAGTTTAATGTGTATAACAAACAAAATCATATGTATAACAAATAGCATTTAACAAATATAAATTTTATTGTCATTTTGATATATAAATTCCATTTAACCTTCCAAATTTTTCATGTTGGTGATCTTATTAATGCTTGTTTAAATATAATATTAAATCACTGTTAATGTTTCGAAAAGCTTCTGTTGAATCAAAGGCAGTCATAATTTTAAAGTGTGCATAAAAACAAATTATTAATCATCAGAATAAGAGATGAAAGCAAAATGAAAAAAGTTGCAATAATACCTTTCTGAAATAGCTACAATCTGTGAACAGTATCTTTGCAGGAATTCATTAAAATAATCAAACAATGTGCGTATTTATGTACTCAAAAACTCTTCTTAAAGCTCTACTTTAAACGTTTTAAGTAAAAAAGCATGATAAAGATATTTTTGAAGCAAAATGGTTAGCGAAACAATAAAATAAACTCAAATTAAGTAAACGTTTTTTAAATGAATATTCAGTTCTATTAGCAAAAGTGTCTAATGTTTCCAATAATTATTAATAACATTTTATATTTTAAAGATTGAGTTTACAACTGAGGATAATTATTTTGATTTTCTTTTATATAATTCATATTAGATTTTAGAAAAACACAAAATACATTTCAATTCTTTTGTTAAACATCCTATCTAATAAAAATTAATTTTCTTAGCCATCTTATATCTTTTATTTGATTTATAATTTGATGATTATGAATTTTCTCACACTTTGTATAACAATTTAAATCCTTTCACGCTTTATTTTCTCTGATATTTTAATAAATTATCGTTAGGAGGTGCTTTTAATGTAATTTCATAAATCATTTTATTAAAAACTCCTTAAAATATATGTTAATATAAGGGAAAATACTTAAATGTATAAAATTGTGTTTTCACAGTTTTCTTGCATTTACTTATAAATCAATATTTTCTCCTTTACTTCTCCATCAATTTCTTTTGAATTATTTTTAATGCAATAAATCAGCTTGTAAAATTTATCTGATTTCTTTAATATTGTCAATTATGTTGATATAATTTTTTAAGTTTCGTAACTGGCTAGATCCAACTACAAACTGCATGCTTTTAGGAATTGATTTCAAACGAAATTTTAAAGTTAAAATATATTCAGAAATATTCAGAAATAAAAGACACAAAGACTGTGATTATTTCGTTCAATTCAATTTCAAATATTATTTCTAAGATTAACTTTTCAATACATTATACATCATTGATAGTAATCCAAAATTTGAGTTTGTAAATTGAAACAGTGTTTTCTATACTCCAAATATACTATAAAATATACTCCAAAATATACGTAAATCAAATTGTTATTATATTGAAACATAGTTATTAATTTTAGTATAAAATTAGAAGAAAGGCGCATTTAGCTCTTTGTCTTCATAACAATGTTCAGTGACGTTATATTAAAACTTTTGTGATAGTGCACTGGTTTATAGTCTCATACAAGATAGAAGATTTAAAACTGGATAAAAAAAACTTTCTTATATTATAATTCCTTTAATTATGTAAAATTTTGAAATGTTCTAATTTTGATCATCTTATAAATCATAATTTAAGAACCATAAGCAAAATCAGAGAATGAAATTTTATAAAATTTATAGTTTAAGATATATCGTACTACAAAAGAAATAGCTTTTAAAATGAAAGTGTAAGCTGAAAGTTGCATTATCTAAATAAGTCTAAATTGAAAGTTCAATAATTGCATATATGATTCAGTATTCGTAAACGTAATCCAATGATAAATTTCCGAAACATCAAGTCATCTAATGATAAATTTCTGAAACGTCAAGTCATCTAAAGATAAATTTCTGAAACGTCAAGTTATTTAATCATAAATTTCTGAAACGTCAAGTCATCTAATGATAAATTTATTAAAAGTTAAATCATCAACTGATAAATTTCTGAAACATCAAGTCAACTAATGATAAATTTCTGAAACGTCAAGTTATTTAATCATAAATTTCTGAAACGTCAAGTTATCTAATGATAAATTTCTGAAATGTTAAATCATCAACTAATAAATTTCTGAAACGTCAAGTCAGTCAAATTTTGCGAGTTCCATATTGTCTCGAAACTATGGTGCCCTACTTTTCTAGCAATCAATATTTATAAGGAAACACTACGTAAAAACAAAAAAAGATTTCATGATTTTTTCGAAACAAAAATATCACTCTATCTCCCACAAATATTTGTTTCTCTTTTAACACCAATGCTGATTCGATTCAAAGTTCAAGATATTTTAAGAACACTCACCAGGGTGCTGTAAAAAACATCTGACATTTTGCAATTCTTATCCCAATTTTTCGCTCTTCGAACACATTTCTGCCGTAAAAGGAAACCGAAAATTTCCTACGTTCTACCGCTATTTACACCATTTCTCGAAGAAGGGATGGAAGCAGGAGTAAGAATATAGCAAGAAAAAAGAAATACTTTTTAGAAATATTCTTCCGTTCTTCAATCTCATTCAAAGTTTTCTATGAAATAAACCTTTCAGACCTACAATAAGTGACATCGATCAAGGATCTAAAAAAGAGGGGAGGAAGGGTTGCGAGGAGGGTGGAAAAGTTAGAAAAGAGAAGCAGGAGCGCGAAAATGAGATAAAAGCATTTCTCGTGGAGAAAATGTGGTTTAGGGGTAAGGTAGAAATAAAATGATATAAAAAAATCAGTGAGGGGAAAATGACGAGAAAAATCAAAGTGGTAAAAGGTGAAAGAAAAAAAAAGGGGGAACACGCGTTTTTTCCCCTCAGTGAAAGGGTGTTTCGGAAATGAAAACTTCATTTTTGAACCATATAAATCGTCGCTGTCAAAAGGAAGTATTGTATTCGAAAATGAATCTTTTTAGAATTTATCAATTATTTTTCTGTATGTAAGACGATAAATAGCTTTTTAATCCTATAATATGACCTATAAAAAGGTTATATTAATCTATGAGGAGGAATATTAAGCAATTCCTTTCTTTGTAATACAAATGGTATAATTTTTTGCCTCTAATACAGGGCACGATACCAAATGTGTATATTTATAGCACTTATATAATATTACTATTCTATTATATGAATCTATGAATACTTTCGTATGTTCTAAAGATGAATTGTGTTATTAAATTTGCTTACCTGTATATTAAATAATAAATGAAACATCCATATTTTGAAATGCATTAATTTTATATGATAATATGATTTTGACTAATCGGAATTAAAATGTATTACAATCAATGATCAATTCATTTTACGCCTCCATCTATGTAATGAATATTAACAAAATTTATTAAATTTATAAAAAATTAAGATCTAAATTTAATTTTTTTCATCCACAATTTTCGTTATCTTTATCTTATAATGTACTTATATAAATATTCTTCTTTACTTGCCTAAAATATAAAACATTTTATATCATTTATTTTGCATCAGTCAAAAAATATGAGAAATTTTTCTAGTTTGATTAATTAGAACATTAACGATAAAAACTAAAAATTTCTAATGCCGTTTACATATTGAGATATTTTAAATTGCTGTTTCCACATAAGCTCGCAGTACGTCGATTCTCGTAATGTTTTAATTCATTTTTATTCCTTTTCATTACAATATCTTTCTTAAGAAGATTTCAAGAAAATTGCAGCTGTTTTATTTTTGATATCTGTATCCTTCAATTTTTTAGGCTGTAGGAAAATATAATTTGTACAAAAAAATATTTGTCATAATAATTCGCTTTATAATCGTTGTAAAACTGTATAGACTTAAATATTAAATTTACAATTGTAAAACTTTAATTTTAAAGTTAGCAAATTTATATTTAATGTGAAGTGAATCTTTTCTGTTACACCAATATATTGAAAATAAGTATTCGCTGGTTGTTGTAGTGTATATATAAATTATATTAAACAATCATACCTATTATTTAGCAACAATTGGTCAATAGGTATTACATTTAGAAGAATAAAAGAAAATATTTTAATCTTTTTGCTTTAAAATCCAGTTCATGTTTGCACATAAAATTCATTTTTACCATATTTATATAATTCAAGTAACTTTGAAATTGTTTTCATTCATATATGAGCAATAGGCACCATCAATCTAAATTATAATTAGCTATGAAGGGGTATAGGAAAAACTATTCATCATTTGAAATTTTGCACTGGAGATTCCATTACAATATCATTTACACCATAAACTTGATTGTTATTTTAACATATAAAGACTTAAGACAAGCAATCTCTATTTTGAAATAATTTTCTTCGTTTACACTTTCCACATATATAATGATTCAGGCAAATGATTGAATTGTCTCCTAAAGTTAGACTTCAAGTAATTAAAGCGAATCGTTAAACTTATATGCATTATAAATTTCAAACTTTGCTGAATTAACATAATAGCTCAAATAACTTTCAGCTCATTATTACATTTTCGCCTTTATTTGGCGTTACCTTCAATTTATCACCCGTTGATTGTGCGCTTATCTTTGGAAGCTATGTATAACATGTCCTCTAATTAATTTACATTTTTTCCCTGCTGATGACACCTTCATGCACACGTATCATTATTCATACGAGAGGAATGCAACTTTAAACTCTCAGGAGGCAAGAAACACGCCAGGAGTTATATATTTTAAAAAGTTCCGCTGTCTACCAGTAGGTGCCAGTAGCTGTGGGCAGGTGGGCAAAGTCTCATGATAAAGCAAGTGATCACAATCCTTCCGAAGCACGCAATTGGTCAATCGATGGAGAACTGATTTTCCTCAAGCACAGACCGCAATCTCACGAATCAAGTGTTTGTGCCGGATAATAACGGTATACCACTCTGCAATAGATAAAAAGAAATAACGGACGAAGTAAAAGTGTAAGATCTGAGGCGTCTGTGTATTCAGCAATCTATACATGTTATGATTTTATGAAACATTTCAGGATTGAGTGGATGTCAGTCGTAAAATAAAACAGTGGATTTGAAAAACTTGATTTATAAAAAAGGCTGATATATAAAATTTTAAAAATACCGTGTTTATATGTTTTTATTTATGAGGAATAAAATAATTTATTTTTGACTGAAAGTAAATTTTTGTTTAGTAAAAAATTTAATTTACAGAAAAAAATTAGAATGTAAATTTAGTATGTTATACTATTTTCATCGTGTAAAATTTGGTGATGAGACTTTAAACAAATGCTGAAATGATTTAAAGAGATCTTAACTAATTAATTAAATTTAATTTTCATTTAATTTTAATGATATATTTATTACATTACATATCAGATCTTTATTAATGATCCAATGCATATTTTTCATCTTAGGTTAAACTTGAAGATATAATACATATTTTGTGCAAGAATAAAAGCGTATATGCATTATTAAGTAATAATAGAAATCTTTAACAATTATTTGAATTAATGTTTTTAAGTAAAGAGTATTATCTTTCTTTTTTATATAAGTGCAACAAGTAAAAATCTTTTATTGTTAATTCTATTTAATTTCAATGAAATTTTCTATAATATTTAATGAAATTTTAGTACCTATTATAACATAAACTAATCATTTAGTATATAAATGATATTATTACAACATAAGCTAGTTATTAGTTTTAATTTGCTAATTATTATCCAAGATGCACTGAAAAAAGAAGAAATAGTGGAAAACCTTTCATCAAAATATCATAATATAAAACAAGTAAGGAGAATATTTATATACATTGAATCCTATAAGTATTGCACATCAATATAAAGTACTTTTTTCTACTTCTAAAGCATTCCATGTTATTCATATACATTTCAATGATTTTAAATATTTGCAAATACAGTACTCATTTTCAAAATCGGTAATACGTTATCATCTATTATGAAGGAAAGTAACGAGTTTATAAATTTTGAAATAAATTTTTGCGAACTCATTTAAGGAGGCAAAACGTGTAAAAATCATAAAATTTAAATCATCAAAAACTTCTTTGTGAAGCTAATTAAATTTTTTTAAATTATTTAATAGATTTCCATCTCGGTATTTCTCGCAGAAATCGATTAAAGCATTCAAAGCGATTATTAAAAAAATTATGTCTTGTAATAAATTTAATTGCGTCAATACTCATTGAAATGCAATTTTAATGAATTGAATACTATAACATAATTTTTGGCACTATTTTAATTGGATAAAATATTTAGATATTCACAAATATTCAAATTTCAGATGAATAACTTAGCTATTCAAAATTGCTTAGAATAATGATGGATATTGGAATAATTGTTTTTAAAAAATGTATTGTGTCATGCGCATGTCTCTTGCTGTTATTTTAATCAATTTTTCAATAATTATTAAAAAAGATTACTAAAATATATTAATTAATAAATTAATTATATTTCCACTATTTTAAACCCTGAATGAATCATTTTAATGTAAAATTATAAATTCCCCTCTGTCTTAAAACATTTTTTTTTTGTTTTAAAACCTTTTGCTTTTAAAGTGACTATAAAAGCTAAAGAGTACAATAACACTGTAATCTATAATAATGTTAAATGATGAAGGGGCCATACTTTCTTGTTTCTAATGAATTTTGATATGTTGTAATCCTTTGTACAGATATTAAATTATAATTTTTAAAAAGGTAAACTTAAAAACAGAAACTAGTTTAGAAACTAAACAGTAAACTCTCCCATATTCATAGGAAAACTTTGAATCTCTGAAAAGAAAAATAAGTTTCATAAATTTTCTCTTCCGCAACAAAACTTCAAAGTTTTCGAAACATCCGCAAGGAAAAGAATACGAAAAAAGAAAAGAAAAGTATATATCATATCCCCTTTTTTCCTTTAATAAAATCCACTATGTTTTTTTTTCCTACCTTGGAAAAGGAAAATCTCCAATTACAGTTTTCATAATAGTTATTCCAAATCCACCCCCTCATAATTAAAGGAGGAAGAGAGAAAGTGCCCTAAATAAGCGACAATACTTTTTTTATATTTACGACGACGCATAAAATTATTGAAGGAAATTAAACCTGTCTATACCAGACCTGAAAGGGATATTTCCTGAAACATGGGGAAAATCAATATCCATTGGTTCTTTAAGTTATCAGCACAACATTTAAAGAGAAAAGTGGAAGTGCGTAAGGTTTTTTTGTAATAAGTTTCTAAGATGATAAATGAGAAATTTTATCATTAAAATCTCTTTATATTTTGCGTTGTAACACATCATTATAAATCATTATATATATATATATATATATATATATATATATATATATATATATATATATATATATATATATATATATATATATATATATATATATATATATATATATATATATATATATATATATATATATATATATATATATATATATATATATATATATATATATATATATATATGTATGTATGTATATATATATATATATATATATATATATATATATATATATATATATATATATATATATATATATATATATATATATATATATATATATATATATATATATATATATATATATAGATAGATAGATAGATAGATAGATAGATAGATAGATAGATAGATAGATAATGTCTGATATATTCCTATCTTACATCCTAAACTTTTCAAAATCAACATATCGGTGTAAAGAAATATGTCGGTAGTAAATAAGTATGGCTATGGAGCTACAAGACAAAATAATTCTCAGACCTGTGGTCAGTAAAGTTATAAGTTATTTATTGTTGACCAACATAGGGCAACGTTTATATAATTAAGTGGCAATTTTAAAATACAGGAGTTAAATTTTAACCTATGGTAATATAAGTGAGGCAAAATGTACTACTTTGTGTTATACCAGAAAAATTGCATTTTAGTGTTAAATTGAAAAAATGACAAGTTCACCAAAAATATTCACTAGAATAGCGACGAAAAAGAAGTGTATGTGTACTACAATTTCATGATGAAACGGATAAAGAAACAACTGATTGTCCCATGTTTACTATTGATACTGAGTCTAAGCCACAATACTAATCTGGATTTTGGAAAGTGTATCATGCTGCAATTTCCGTTGCATAACACATTATGATACGCATAGAAATGCCAGGAATGTAATTCAAAAGGTCTTTTATACACAGTTCATAACGATAGCCTCAAAGAAAGAAATTTAAAGGGAGAAAATCAGTGAAAGTGAGAGCCATTAATTTTGATTATCATAACTGATAATTTATTTATTGTTTGTTACGCAGAATGCAAGCTGAAGATGTGGCCAGGGCAGTGCTCCATGTATTTGGTCTCATATGACTTGTCTTTTTTTTACCCTTTTTTTTCTCTTTGCACTTGTCACATGACAACAACAGTTATTGTTTGTTAAAAGTTGGTGAGAAAATGGTAATGAGCAGTTACTGTGAAAAATACACGTTCCATAATTGTCATAATGGCAGGATATAAAATATACCGTTTAATTAAATCTGAAAATAGGCCTAGATAATATATACATTAATACAATCTGATCATAATATCCTAGAAAATGCTTCAATAAACATTTGTGTATCAACGCACATGATAATGTACTGATATTTTACATGCAATATTTTTCTGCTTTCAACGATAACATTACTGAGTATTCTAGACGACTATACTTACATAAATAGTGGCGTAGGTGAGCCCCAGACTCTACTTAAGGTTAACGAGATCAGAATATTCACATGTCCCTCCAAAGACTTCGTAATTTTGAAATCTGGTAAGATAACGCTGGCAACTGAGGTGGCACTTTCCTCACCTTATCAACGTCCACCAGGGGAAGGATTGTGGACGTCACATATTAATGTGAATCCGTTCCCTACTTAAGGAAATCCAACAACCCAGTGAGGTTGATTGTGGTCAACCTGTCAGTGGCTTATGGTTCCTTATGATGATCTTATCGGATGCTGCGTGAATTTACTAAGCCACTGGGGCTCTTAAATGACAATACATTTAAAAGATGTCTTATTCAACTTCGTAATGTCAGCAAGAAATATTTGCGGGCTCTTAAATGACAATACATTTAAACGATGTCTTATTCGACTTGGTAATGTCAGCAAGAAATATTCGCGGGATTGTTCACTTTGAAATTGCACTAGTCGTAACGTTCCAGGGCTTCTACTACTAGTTAACGCCTGTAATTTTAGTGTCGGGAAGGAACACCTGACTAATACAAAGTTTATTAAACTTATTTGCTTTTTGTAAGAAGCTACATTCTCTCATTGCTCTTGTGCTAACTAAGCCTGCCAGGGACTTATGCGATGAATTTTTCATTGACTTTATTTTCTCTAATTGCACTTAAAACTTTTGATCTGTCTTATCGAGATTTGTTGTTTAATCAACCCGTCTCTCTGAAAAACTTCACAACAAGGATAGACATATACATAGATTGAAAAAAGTTTCCCTTTCATGCCTTTCTTAATTTCAATCTCAGTGATATGGTCAATGTCAATGTATAGCTTTTGTAAAATAGATAAAACATGTGATCGCTTTAGGAAATCGTATTTAATGTTTTATATTTTTCTTAATCTATTCATTTTTTGTCATGTTTATTAACATTAAATCTAAGATTTTTGCTTTGAAGTATATTTGTTGATAGGAGATGAAATTATATTATGCACAAATTTTTTTCTATCGGATGAATGCATTTAATAATATTATGTCATGGCAAGATTTTAACTGTATCTAATAGCTTATAAGTTAACTTATTTAGTTATTATTATTCTGAATTTTACAATTTGAATATGTTATCACTTCTAAATTGCACATATTTAATAACTTGATGACGGGTCTCTTTTAATAATGTATCAGATTTCAAGATTCAAGACCAAACGAAGTAAATATTTTTTATGTCGTTCTCTGATGAACAGTAAAACCGTTAAGTATTTTATAAATACTTCTTTTCATCAGATTCTTTGCATTTCAATGTGAAACATTTTTCATCTTAAGCTGCATAATAGTAATTTACAATTAATAATTTAAAATTATCTAATTAATAATTTTAAATAAAGTTTTATAATTGATGAAAGTTTAAAATCACACACAATGGTTAATGTATTGCGTTTTATGTATTGAGTATTTAAAAAAAAATTAAGATCATCAACGGACAAGGAAATCTAATATAGGTTTTAATTTTGCATTATCTCAAACCTACGATGTAAATAAATTGTAACGGTTTTGAAATAATGCAAACTATCTATTAAGGTATACATTTTTATCAATATAGATTTTCATTTAAATTGACATTAATAAAAATGTCTTTCATCGTCAATAAAGTTTTAAAATACTATTTAGTTTTAAAATTTGGTATGAATTGTCAAAATCAAATTTCTCTTATGTTTACTTGATCTACACGCCAAAATACAGTGGAAGATATGTAAGTGAAATTTGATTTTAATTAACATTTAAGAAAATTTAATATTATTCTGGAATAATGTCAAATTAATTTCATTTTATTTAAAATTGACTGTAATAGTATACCATGCATATCATTTTTGATATATATTCATATTATTTTATATATACATGACATTTGGTCATAAAATTAAACCAGTTACAGAATGAATTTTAATATTGTCTCTTTTACAAATTTATGTCTTTCTATGAAATATAAATTTTATTTTTTACGAAATTATGTAACGAATCAAGAACTCTATGTTTCTCAGAGGCAGAGTAGTGCATTTTGAAGAAACATTGAATATTGAGTTGTATATTTAATCAGAAAAGGCTATACATTTTTTATTAGATTTTATTGACTACTGTTTAGTTAAAAAAAGTTGTTTATTAAACTTAGTTACAATAAATAAATATAGAAAACGTGTATTTAATAAAGCAAATAAAAATATTTTTTAAAAAATTACGAAAGTATTATTGATTTAGAATTTTATCACATACATTTATTTATTAGTACTTGGCTAGATTGAATTCAAAAACTGTCGGATATTTTATTGTAAAATAATTGCATTTAATACCTTGATATGTTTTCAAACAATTGAAATATCTTTTAAGTAGTATAAGAGTATTTTTCCTTAATAATAAATATGTTTAAGAAACAGAAATTGGAAAAAATATTTCATATAATAGTGTATAAATGATGTTATTCAAACTTTAAATTCATTTGAAACTAGCATTATGCAAAGACAGACAAAATGTGCTTAGTAAACAATACTGATGTATATGTAGTTCAATATAAAAATTATTCTAAGAAAATCTTAACAAATATTTAATAATTTATAAAGAAATATTTATTAAAATTAAATAATATAGAAGAATATTATTTGTAAATAATTATTTGCAGATAATATTCTTTCATTTCATCAAATACCCTGTGTGATTTCATTTACACATAAGACAATTTTATACCCGATTGTAAATACCATTTACTTAATTTTTTCAGTTTTATGCTTTAAATGAAGAACTTTTTTCTTTTGCTAAGTCAGAAAAGCTGAATATTATTATTACCATAAATGCTTTGATTACTAACTAATTTTCTAAAACTACATTTTTCAAAAATGATAATTGCTTTATTTCCATAACTAAGGCCGAAAATTAGTTTTGTGAACCTTTTTTATAATGAATAATATAGTTATTTATCAACAGCTAAATTTAAGTTATTTCATTAATTTACAAATTACTTAGCACGACAATATTTCTTTAAATGTGCATTTTTTTTCAGAGTAATTAAGCTAATATATCATTGAAATGACCTGTTTTTTTATTTCATTTTGTACATAATATTAGCTTTTTTAATTCAAATTCATTTTCGATGAAAGTATACATTTTTTTTAGCAAATTTCAATTAATTTGTCTATTAAAATAGATTTTTTTTATCTTCAAAATAGTAAAACGCCAAATCCCTCAAGAGTACGGGTAACTATTCATGACCAAAAACTTTTTTTTTTACTTATAGTTGCTTTAAAGTATTTTTTATGTATATTCGAAACAAAAAAAAAATTTCAAAACACTAATGAAGAACAAAAAAAAATCACCATTGAATGCAGCAAAAATTTTTTTAGAGTTGATTCACTTTCTCATCTGTCGTCCGCAAAACTTCCGGACTAGGCAGGAGATGAAAAAAAAATAATAATAACGAAAAGAATCAAAAAGTAAAATATGAAAGTAACGTAATAAAATGAAAGATCAGAAGGATGAATATTTTTCCCCAGAGTGAGAGGGAAAAAAGTGAAAAAAGGACAGAGAGATAAAAATAAAAGGGAAAAATATAAGAGGAGAAAAACCATAGAAGGGGACGTAACATGTTCGGATGCATGACTATCTGGAAGGGAGGCAGGTGTTGTACTATTACAACAGGGATTCCAAATTTTCATTTCTGTAGCTTCCTTCCAACTCTTAAAGATCTGGAATTTCTGGAGATTGGAAAAATATATATCTTTGATTCCTGGGGCCATCGATTGACGCGACAGACTTAAGTTTCCAGTTTCCAGAATTTCGGAAAAATAAAGTAAAATAAAAAAAAAGAACCGGAAGTAATATGTATTGCCATGTTCTTCTGGGAGTATCCTCAAGCATTGGTGATCCCAAGTCTATTTCGGGATTTAAATGACAACGACGCTTGGAAATTACCTATTTCGAAGGAATGACTTTTCCAGTAAAATATTCCATTCTACAATTGTCATAACATGGTGGTAGTAGCATTATGAGTTGTAGCTATTACAGTACTGTTTATTGAAGTACATTATGTATCTTTAATGAAATGAATTAACAATAAATTTTTAAATTATTATAAATATTATAAATAAATTAAAAAGGAAATAGCATATATATATATATATATATATATATATATATATATATATATATATATATATATATATATATATATATATAACTTTGAATTGTTTATTTTTGTCATTCTAAAATTTATTTTTGAATTTTTAGGTAAGTTCCATATTTTGAATATACATTCCTTCATTCATGAAGAAGTAAGTAATTTTAGTTAGTATTATTTTTAATGAAAAATATTAATAAATATATATATTGCAGTATTTTGCTTATAGTTATTAATAAAAAATTACAAGCATACAATTTAAAGAAATAGAAAATCTTTATTATTTTTCTTTGAATGCAATATTTTTTTATAAAATAACGATAGCATTTATACAACACTTCACTGATAAAAAAGTCTTAATTAATAAACAAAGAAATTTTTTTCTGACTAATAACTTAGTTGTGTTATTTTAATTCTGATGAAGAATGCATTATGTATTTGAGTGGCAGCATACAATATAATGAAATTCAATTAAATTGAACACTTTCTTATGCTAAAATAATTTTATTTATTTCCATTAACAATTTATATGCGTTAATTTTTATTAACAATTATCAGTGCATTTATACAGTTTAACATTTTAATTGTCCATTCAAAACTAACGAAAGTTATGAATATCTATATTGGTATCATTGATTTAAGAGGAAACAGTTTGAGTTTTATCTCAATGAATTATAACTTTTTATAAATATACAAATAAAATTTTATTTCCAGTATTTTTTCAAGTCAATTTAAATTAAATTAAAAACCCTATGCCTATTTTAGTAATTGTAAGATATGTGTGATTTGAAAGTTTGCTTATTATGTTAAAATAAATAAATTTATTTCAATTAATTCCCTAGAAACTTTTAACTATCATAAATTACTTAAAATGAAAAAAATCTTAAAAGTTAAGATTAATTCTGAATTTAATACATAATATTCAATAAAAATTCCAAAAATATAAATAAACATGTCATATTCGTCCTTACAACTGAATTATTCGTAATTATCTTCAGAAAATATTCATTAATTTTTCCAAATTGGGAACTGACTGTAACTGCAGTTGTAACATTTCATCTTCTCATTTGCAAACACTCACGGATCGTTAAACATTTTAGGTAAACCAAAATTTTAAAAAATATATTAAAATTAATTTTCCTTTAATAATTTGCTTTTCTCTTAGTCTATTAAGATATATTCCATATGGAAATAAATATTTAAAATATAGCTGAGAAGTTGATTGAATTTTTCTACTGAAAAAAAATGGTTTAATTTTTTTCACGAGTATATATCTATTTCAGTGTAATAGATCCTATTTAATATGAACTAATCTGTATTGAAACTAATAAAATTTGTTAAATTTTAATTTATTCATTTCTTTAAATACTAATGTATCAGTAAACAACGCAAATTGAATGCCGTTCATAGTAATCACTATGAATCGAAAAACGCAAAGAAAATATAAAATGATTTGCCTTTTTATATTTCTTTAGAAATCTAATATTTTTAAATATGAACTATTTATGAAATTTTTTAATTATTTATGATTCATTTTTTTAATTTGCTAATTTCTTTTCTCTTTTGGATCATATGTACTTTAGGTTAACGAGATGCAAGTGCAGCTTGTTTATTAAAAGCAATTGCGATAAACATAATTTTTCTAGAATCTAATTTAGTTGAAATATTCAAGCTTTAACTTATTCTGCAAAATTAAGCATTATCAATAAATAATGCAACAATTAACTGTTATGAGCTATTAAATTCAAATGTATTGTTAGCTTGTTAGAGAAATTTCAACATTTGGAAAATATGAAAAAATAATATTAATTTATTTTTTCTGCTTTTTTTGAATAATACGAATGACAACAATAGAAATTTTAGAAAATTAGCTTTTACTGAAATAAAAAACTGACAAAATATTATTTTATTTATGCTTTTGCTTTCACGTACATTTGGGTCTTTTTTTATTCATCATTTCGTAGTTTTTTTTATAAGTTTAAAAAAAGTCATGCATATAAATTATAATATTTTCTTATCGACTGCACTTTTTCTGAAAACTTCCTAAAGTTTTGCTTTATTTATCTATTTTTACGCATTAACCACATGCAAATTTTGCTTCATATTTTTGTCATGATTAAATTTTAACATTCTGAAAGATGCGTTTAGTTTATCAACAGTGTAAACATTTTTCTCGATTTTATAACATTTTTTAAAATTTTAATTAAAAATTATATTGAACATATTCTCTATAAATTTGAATAAACTATAAGTTGTACAGGACACATACTGTTCATTAAGTATATTGTTTTTTTTTTCTGATCTCAATCAAAAATAATATTGAACGTATTGGCTGTAACTTTGAATAAGTTATAAGTTTTATACAGGACACATACTGTTCATAAAGTATATTGTTTTTTTCTGATCTCAATCAAAAATAATATTGAACGTATTGGCTATAACTTTGAATAAATTATAAGTTATACAGGACACATATTGTTCATAAAGTATATTGTTTATAATATGATTCAGCTCATACCTCTTGCTAATATTTTGACAGTTTCTATAGTATGTAACCAATAAAATCTATATGTATAATTACTCGTGTGCATGTAATCTTTGCTTCTTTCTGCATCCTTAATTCTGTGTCACAAACCAAAAATCTACAGTATTTTTTATGTAGCCAATGTGTTAGCTAACTTTATTTTATAATATATCTAAATGGAATCAACCTAATAAATTCTGAAAAATATATATTGGTTTTTTTCTAAAACAGTATATAAAAAAAGAAAAATACTTGAGTCTATGATTTTTAGAATTATTTTAACATTTATTTTGGTTCTGATTTTAAATCTAAAATCAGTTTTTTGCTATTAATTCTGCTTTATTATAAGTCTAAATTACAGGAGTTTGGAAACTGATTTTGTTGTTTTTTTAAGGAGATAAGTCTTTTCATTTCGGGCTCTAATAATTAAAAAAACTGGAGAACAAACTCAAAACAACTGTTACATATCTGCCTTCCTAAAAATAGCTCTGCTCAAGAAGATGTGCTTAAATATTTTAAAAAGTTGTGAATTAAAAAATACTAGTTTCAGTAAAAATGAATAAAATAAAAAAAACAATGAAAATTTCATTTTCTATCAATTTAATTATTTCGAACTCAAATTAGAGATCTTTTTACATCTTAAGTTCTTTTCAAACATCAGTTTTTCCTTAACACGTTCGTGTTTACAGGAGTTTGATCCGCACTTTTCGGTATTTTTACAAAAGAAAGGCACTTTATTTTAGCTTCTAATAATTTGTGATTTTAAAATCAGCTCACGGATTTTTTGGCGTATACAAAACATTTAATATAGTGTTTAAAATTCCAAATTTGATTCTCATCAGTAGAAATATTATAAAATAAATTATGCAATTCAAATGCAATGTATATTTCGCAAAAATATTGTATCCCACAAATTTAAACACCTAGCCAAAACTAATAGCTGCATTTGAATTCAAAACACCAAATTCATTTAGAAAAACTCAAAATTCTCTTACATCAAACTATCTTATCAGTATGGGACTAGTTCTACCTCTACCATTGTGAACATGAAGTAATTTATTGAATGTAAATTAATTTTGAAACCAGTTACAAATTTCATATGAACTAAATTACTTTTAATAAATGAAATATTTCTTTTCAGATTATATTCCATTATATATCTCATATCATATTTTCTTACATATTTCATATAACTATATATTAGAATAAAAGTTTCTTATGTAATTCTCATTTACTTTAATGACTCTTAACTTTAATGGTTTGAAGAAAGGTTTATTTGTAAATGCTTAGAATTAGACAGCAAAATTCTTCTTAACTACTTTCACAACTTAATGAATTTTTTTAATATTTAATTATATAAATGTATACACTTACGTAAAGAATTCATTATTTTTTTAAATGAAATATTTTAAAAAAATGATGTATTTTACAAAGAATTTTACCATAAATATCTGTCAGTAGTTTGAAACAATGTAATAATACCCATTTCTGTGAAAAATCAAGAAAGTAAAATGAAGCAGGAAAAGAAGTCCATTATAAAGTGAATTAATCAAAATTATATTCAGTAATCTAATAATACCCCACAAATGAAATATTCTTTATCCCAGACTGAACTGCATCAGGCGAAAAATCATTGATTCCGAAGTAATGGGAACAGAGCAATTAGTTTATCCGCTTGTCTTTCACAGACTGGGAGAAGGAAAAAAGATGTCTTATTGGCTGAGTGTGGGAACAGCTCGCAGACAGCATTGAGTGCACAATTCGATAAAATCTTATGAACGTCTTGTGTATGACATCTTCTCTTAGGAAGTCTATCATCAGTAAAGATTTTGAAGTTTAGTTCATAAATTTCAGTCGGAAAAGAAGAGTAGGAAATAATTTACTTTGAAAAATTGCTTTTATTCAACTAATTTCATTTCATAACTTGCTTGACTTTTCAGGTTATTCAATTCAAGACATAAATTATTTAAAGAAGTTATGTTGGAAAGAAATTTATGAAATGTATTCCAAAATGAAGTTCTTTAGAAATACCTTGCAAACTGTATTTTAAAAATTAGTTGTTTGTTAATAAAGATTTGACAAGATAAAAATTGCTTAAATATTTTGAAATTTAAAGAAATTAGTTAGATTTACGTTAAAAAAATCTTATATTTAATTCAGATTTAAATGCTTTTGTAACAGAAAACATGTTTATTTTGTTCATTTGTATTTTTTACAAAGTTTGCGCCAATTATTATGTATATTATTTGAAATTTCTATCAAAATGGATACAATTTATCCCACCTGTAAACTTTGTGTCTTACATTTTCTCATGTTACATTAATTCCATTGGTTCTCTAAGTATACGTAAAATTTGAAAGCTCATAGACTTCATCGACATAATTATTTGTCAAGAACTTGATTTTTTTCTGCACACTCACTAACACAAGATCTCCTGAATAACGAGCTTGAAAAAATTTACACCAAAACACTTTTATTTAGGACTCAACATAAAGTAAATATAACATCTGGGAAAGAGGATAAGTGAAGCGATATCATCTCCCGCATTTAGCGAAGATAAATTTTTCAAAAATCAGATCCTGAAGAGGTGTCTGAAAACATACAGAAAAGAGTAAATTATCATCAAAAATAGATAAGTTAAACAGGAAAGTCATAAGAACCAATTTCGAGATATCGTAATTAAATTAAGACCTAAGTAAATTACTTAGAATAGACATGAAAATAAGATTTTATTCAATGTCATAAAAAGATTTTCATTCAAGAAAAGTATTTGTCATAGAAGTGCCTATAATTAACAAGAAGAAATGTTCTTCTCATAGCCCTCTGATACAAATAGCTAAGAACAACAATATGGCAAAAATCTCTAAGGAGATCTTTATTTTTATAGGTACAAAACAAATTGAAATAAAAATCAAAATAACAATCATTAGCAGTAAATATTACGTTGGTCAAAAAGTTAAAATTTGATACTTTTAGGCAGAATAATAATTTATGGGAATCCCCAAAGTTTTTAATGAATCCCATTAATCATGAGAAGTTGCTATGCTTGCTAAATATATAGTTTACCAAATAATATAGACTAAGAGCATACAGGGCATTTTAAAGGCCTCAAAATGCTTTAGGATTGGTGAGTCGTAGATAAACTTTAATAAAAAGAAATTATAAGCGATAATTAATTTTATAAATTTAACTATTTTTCCAGTTTCGGTAGAAATATTCTATTCTAGCTATCTCTCATTACCTTTTCTATAACTATGTATAGTACTGCCACATTACATGTTGCTGCTGTACCAGCATACTTTTCTGTACCTAACCCAGAGTTGGATTTAATTAGAAGCAGCCCGGAGTTAGTTTTCGTTATTTTGAAGTAGGGCTCAAGCAGAAAGCCCCTAATATTTGACCTGCCACTGTCAGGATTATCATTTTACTTGGAGAACATTGGAAGCACAACCAATTTAACGTGTATCAGCTGTTTTCAATGAACACGACGAATCTCCGGTTAAGCTAGGATTTGAACTCATTACTTTAATAGTTTGAGACAACGCTCTAACATAAAATGAGGGAAAAACTTATTAAGTTCAGGTGCTAAAAGTTATCTCAGCAATAACATACGATTTATTTAAAAATCCGTAAAAATAGCTCCTAGAAATAAAGATATTTGTACAAATCAATGTGGTCAAAGTTAATCTGAGCAATATTAAAAAGTTAATCTAAGCGATATTTAAAAAGGAATAGCAACCTAAGTAGGTAGCCTGATTGATAATCGAAATCCGGAATCGTTGTAGAAAGTATAAAGCCATAAGTCACTATAAAGAAACAAAATGACTTGTTATAAAAATATAAAACAGAAAATCAACGAAGTTTTATTGAATTCTAAAAATCTGAATTATTTGCTTACTAAACATTCTTTTTCACTGTTTCATTGTTCCTACATCTAAGCTTACTTTGTATATTAATTAATGGAAAAATGCATGACCACAAAACGAATTATGAAATATTTTCCAAAACTGTTTCGAGTCTCTACTATTATTAAAAATATTATTCTTAAATAAGAAGTGTACAATATCACAATTATAAAAGAATCTTAACTGATATACATAATAAATTTTAACAAAGAAGCAAAATGTAGATTATAAATATGAAAATAATAACCTACATAATCTATTTAATTCTAAATATATTCAGAAGAAAATAATATATTTGTAAAATTTTAAAAAAGAAAATTAATTTTAACTTTATTAAGGGTTCTTTCCTTATATCCTAAAATTATGTAAAATGTCTGAGATTAATTTTAATAATGCTTTGATTTACAGCTATAACATCTTTGATGATTTTTGGATCAAGAGTGTGGTCAGTTTAACCTTAGTTTTGGGTCTAGACCCTGAAAGAGCGAGAGAGATGTATAGAATTTGTTTTTCAAAACTGTAGTTGGTACTTTAAATATTCAACGGGACGCAGATTGAAACTCTCAGCAGATTTTAGCTTTAAGCAGTAGTTCAATGCATATATACAGTAATTTAATGTTTGCTGTACATTATATGATTACTTGCACAATTTTAAGAAAGTATGGAAATAGCCAAATTTCAGACATATTTGTTTATTTCTGATAACATGAAGAATGATTTTGTTAATTAAAATCCCACGATGACTATGAAGGAAACAATGAATTATTAATGAATGTTATCATCGCACGCTAAGCTTGAAAGTATATTTTTCTTTAACAATCAAAATGTGGGAGTTATCTTGAATCAACTCCTAAGAGACACTTGATACTACACAAGTTCTTAGAAGATGCCACTGGCAAGTGCATAAAAATTAAACAGTATTATGAATCTTTGCCAATACAACTCACCTAATTATGGTGAAAGAAAGAATTTTGCGAAACCTTGATTTATAAAACTACCATTATGTTTCCCAGAAATATGTGAATAAAAATCTTATAATGTACATTTACCCTTCAGATTCAATACGGAAAAATTTGCATTGTATTTGCATTTAATTCCAAGAACACGAAACCGAGGGACTGTTTTTTTTTACGCCTAATTTTCAATCACTCCTTGTGTAGTTGTTAGAATTCGACAATTTTAATGAACATAGTGTCGCCAAATCATTTGGGAGAAACAATGCAAATCATATTCTAAATGTGGTGGTTTTTTGTCATTTGTCTTTTTATGACTGAATCTAACTTTCTGGTGAGGAATTACTCATTATATAGAGAAATAAAATAACCGTCGGGAATATAAACTAGAACAAAAGGAAATCAAAATAGGAAATGGGGAAAAAATGCCAAAACTGTTTTTATATATTCTCTTTAGAGTTCACAACTTTCGTATTAGATAAAAATGATTTTTCTTCATTTGAATTTGCATACATTAATTAGCTCACTTTGATAAAAAAAAATAGCGGAAAATAAATTGAACATGGTGATGTGATTTCATTTTGATAATTTATTGTTTAATTTACTTCATGATGTGTTAAAGAATATATTTATTTCATTAAAACTTTAAGTTTCTATTTACAAAAAGTTTTGAATTGAAAAGATTTTGTGAAATATATTTTATTGTTAATTGAAAATAAAAGAAGGATATTTTAATTTAATGGACAAAAAATTTTTTGAATTTAATTTTTCATTTATATTATACAAAATATTTTTTACTATTTTCTCGGATTATAATCCGATACAAATAAAATGCTTTTTTTCTATTGAATGATTTGAAATAAAATTTAAACTCTGCTAAAATGAAAACCACGTTAAATGAATTATTGTTTACTTAGAGTGAAAATCTAACTTTATAGACACTATTATGATCCAAAGATAGAAGAAAATATGATATTCTATACACAATAGTTAAAATTGCATGTTATTTTACTATAAAGCGTTGTTAAAAACTGATTTAATGAATGCGGCCAATGTTATATTGTAAAATTTCCACGCAGTACAGAAAAATGGGAAATGCTATCCTGCATTATAAATCCTTTCATACTATCTCGAAAACATGAAATTCTACAAGAATTTTATGTGCATAGTTTGTGTCAATACAGTAACGTCTCATTTGATTTTAAAAATTCAAATAAAATTAAACAGCTAAACTTTGCGTTGCACAATTCAAGAATTACATGGACAAAGAAAATATATGGATAGTTATTTTCTAAATGTATTCCATAATCGATAAATCTCTTATAGGACTTTAAAATGGCTCAAAAGATAGGCCATCAAATTTAAAGTAAGGTATGTACCAAGACGATTATAAAAGAGTTGATAGTGCCTGTGACTAGATTCAATAAGCTGTATATTTCTTTAGAAAAATTAACAGCTTTTGAGTAATTAAATAAATCAATATTTTTGGTGAATAAATTGATTTGAATTATTTTATAGTGAGGAAAATTCTCTTAAAACCCAACACAAAATCCATCTCAAATAAAAATGAAAACAGTAATTTAAGCTCATGATATTGATTCGTTCAAGAAGTAAAACTAAAATACATTTCTCTTCTGAATTCTGATCAAGAAAATTTGGATAAAAATATAATAAAATCACATAAATGTACATAAACCTCAATTATAATATCAAGTTGAAGTATATGACACTAGAACACTTAGGGAAGATCAAGAAATTGTTCATATACTTATGTTTCTAAAAGAACTTAGAATAATGGTTGTTTCATCAAATTAGTAACCGTATAAGATGAGGAAATTGTAACCAATTTAATGTTAAAAGTAATGATATTTAATATAGTTTGTATACATATAAACAAATATCAATATTTGGAATTCGATTAACTAAACTCTTATGACTTTTAAGTATAAATAACATTTCGTAGAAATTTATTAGACTGTACTTTCATTCTTCATGTATGCTTGTGGATTACCTATTTAAATCAGATTTACATTAATATGAATACATTCATTCACAATTACTACGGATTTTCAGGATTCTATTGTTTTATCAATTACACGTATAAAATTAACTTTTAAAACATCTCACTTTAGCATGTATTGATTTATTGTAATTGGTTACTTGTTATTAGCGAAATAGAAAATTTTATTTTATAACATTTCCTTTCATCGTTTGTTGGAAACATTTATCTAAAAATTATTTTACGTTCATTTAATAAATTTTTGACTGATTATTTTAATTAAAAACTTTAATTATTTTTAGCAATTTGCATTATCTTTAAGTATTGTAAGCAGTTAGAAATAATTATTTTGAATCAATACATGAGCTTAATAAAAAAGTACTTTAAATTGGTCAAAGAGGAGTTTCGAATCATGTCCTTAAATAAAAAGCGTTTTCTTGTAAAATAGTTTCATTAAATGTTGAAAGCACTTAAACAATCTACAAAAGCCCATCAAGCTGTAACATTAAGAAATTTCGAAGAGAATTGTTTATATTCTCAAATCTCTAAATTGATGGTAATGCGCCTTTCATCAATGGTTTCTTGTTACCCTTTTGCTTGCATGATTTTTCCATTCAAAGAACTTCGCGAAAACAGCCAAAAAAAAAAAACTTTAATTTCAGATAGCTAAATAAATTAGTTTCTCGAGTGTTCGTCAATGTGCAATTAGCATAACAATCTTTAGCATTAATAATTCATTATTAAGTTGCCAGGACGTGTCACCAATCTTGTCAAGTCAGCGGAAGAAGTAAGCGAAAAAAGCTAAATAAAGCTTGCATGTTGACAGCAGAGCCTTGTTGGTTTTCTCTGGATAGCTTTATTTCCTGGATCGTTAAATGCATTCGGGGATTCAAGCCATAAATTAACTGATAAATAATGCCAAGTTGTCAATCCAGTGGGCCGTTCACGCCAAGCATTCATTTCTGGCGACGAAAGATGGAAAGTGCCAAAGATCGATTCTCTAGTAAATGATTGTTATTAAGAAGGCTGTTCTGTTTAACGATACCTATTGTTTTGCTACATCATGCACTTCAACTTGCTTCACGCATGTAAAAACAGAAAGAAGGCGTTGAAATTTGTTTCTCTTCACAATTTTTATCTGAGAGTTGAACCATATTTTATTTCATGAGCGATTTAAAGAGAAATAAAAAAGTCAATACATTAAAAAAATTATTTTCCAAAATAATGAAAGCTTACTATTTGATTTAAACAATATTGTTTTGAAAGTTAATATATTAATCCTTATAATAAAATGTATGTAGAGATCTGTTCACAATGAAATTCATGCAAAAAGGTATGATTAAGTAAATTAAAATTCTCTATATGAAATCGATATTGTATTATAAAATTTAATGCAGAGAAGTGAAATTGGATATTATTTGTATAACAAATAATACTTTTTTATAACACATCACAAAACACACATTCTTATTTTTTAATATAAAATAACTATTAAATATATTTTTGTTGTTTTTAAATGCAGTAGCGTACTTTTCCCAATTTCCTAATTATTAATGCATGAAAATTGGGAAAAACTGGAATTTATGTGAAAAAACTTAGCTTTTAACGGCTATAACAGATGTACCAGCCTCTGTTCACTTGTTTCTTTTTTAGGAAATATGGAGCCATTAATTATAAAATGGAAATATTTATCACTATTGAAAAAATAATAAAATGTGGTACTGAAAAGAAATTTAAAAAATTGAAATGCCTGAAATTTTTATTAAAGACTTGTTTGACTTACAAACAAGAATATATTTTCTAAACTAACTTATATTTATTTAAATAAACAACATTATTTTTTACTTTATTTTTACTTTTAAATTTTGTAATCCCATTTTATACTATGCGCTATAAAAGCAGCGAAAGAATATAGTTATAAATAATGTAAGATTCAACTATATCATAAACTCGCTTCTAGTTTCCTTACCACAATTCTGTTATTGCAATTTTTCCTAGAAGATGATATCACTTTTGGAGCACACTAATAAATCAGATCCATACCAAATAAACATAGATTAACATATTTGTTTTCACTTGGAAATATTTGAATCACGTTCGCTACCTTCCATTACTAAAAAAATAATATTACATTATTCTTAAAATGACATGTTACGATTACATGCGTTATATAATCTTACTGGATTTTGATCAAAACTGTAATAACGTTTTCTCGCAAAAATGTGACTTTAATATGGTTTGCAGTTTCCGATAAAATTTAAAGTATGCCTTAAATATGTATGATAATATTATAGTTACCTCAAATTTCTGGGGGGTTTTTTTGCGATTTTAATATTTAAACAAAATTCTCTTATGCAGATTATTCTTACTATTTATATTCCTAATAACATAATAGGGTTTATGTTATTTTCATTATATATTGTAAATATATATCCGAGTATTAACTAAACAATACTTTTTATTTTAAATTTCAAGGTATTTTTTAATTCTAAAAATAGTATAAAATTGAATTGTATGATAATGATAACCCAATTTTTAATTTTTGTAAAGTTAAACAGGATATATATATATATATATATATATATATATATATATATATATATATATATATATATATATATATATATATATATATATATATATATACAGGGTGTCCAGAAAAGGATTCCCTGATTTCAAAATTAAATATCTTGAAAACAAAGATAGATAGGAATGCAGTAAAAGGTATGTTTATTGTGAAAGCTGTAAGAATTTTATACAGCAATTTGAAATAATAGTTACAAAAGCTGCTAACAGATGGCGCTGTACGATGTACAACTCAAATCAGCATACATAAATGAAATAATCGTATGAAAACATTCTTTCCAAAAAATCACATCACAATGTTTTCAATGCTAACCTCCTTTCACGCTTGAATAGTGGTACTGATCACTCTGCGCTTCGACTATTTATACTAAGCATTACGTATGACGATTACAGCGCCATCTATTTGTAACTTCTGTAACTATTATTTCAAACTGATGTATTAAATTCTTATAGTTTTTACTATAAACATACCGTTTACTGCATTCTTCTATCGATTTTCGTTTTCGAGATAGTTAATTTTGAAATCAGGGAGTCCTTTTCTGGACACCCTGTATATATATATATATATATATATATATATATATATATATATATATATATATATATATATATATATATATATATATATATATATATATATATATATATATATATATATATTGAATATATATATATATATTGAATATAATATAAGGCAAAATGCACAGTGTTGGTAGATCTGAAGCTGAGATACTTGGCTGCTAACGATATTTAAATTAAACCGCACATAATTCAGAAAGACATTTAAGGTTGAATTGTAGAGTAGGATGTGCATCATACACACAAATTACATACCAGTAGGAATATGAATTAAAGTAAATTCTTTTAAGAAGATTAAAAAAAAATTTATTTATAAAAATAATTAATAATTAAAATGTGCTAAGCAATATTGTTATAATAAAAGTTAGATAAATTTATGAATTTATTCTACACATAAAACAAATTTCTTTTTTGTTGTTTCCTAAAAGTGATACATTTGAAAAAAATATTTTGTTTAAAAATTATTGCACAAATGTTTATATTATTTTGCATAAATATTTCATGCATGCTTTAACTATATCTCTCAATATCAATTTAGTTATACTATAGAAACATTAACAATTAATCATGAATGATTTACGTTGTATTTTCAGGTATAAAAGGAATATTTTATAAACCCTAAGCTTAAAATTAGAGAAGTACACGGAAACTTATATTTCTTTTTACTTTCATTAAATAACTTAAAATGAAGACATACTCAAGAGACAATAGTTTTAATTGCAGGATAATTTTTATTTGCTTCTGCAATGCATGAGGTATGAAACACAAATTATCCACACACATCCTCCGGTATTATTTAAATTTTAAGAAACTGCAATAGAGCCGTTTTAATGTTCTTATCTCACAATAAAACTCATAGAAAGCTTTGTGTTTCCATCTACGAGTTCAACGCAGAGGACATATTACTCGCAGTAATAAAACACGTCAGCCTCAGAAGCCACTGCAAGTCAATGTTGCCCCGGAATCCTCCGCCACCTCCTTGCGCCCCAGCAATCCTCCTTAATGCATTTGCATGGGAATGTATCTCCAGATCCTATCAGAAGTGCTCTTACTCGGAAGTATTTCCTAGGGCGCGCACAAAAGAACGCGTTGTGTGAAGGGGTGGTGGTGGTAACAAACGATGAATGGGGATTAGGGACAGAGAATATCCTAGAGAGGACATAGATTAGTTGCAATAACCCCCAGAGGGAGTTTGCCTGATTTTTCTTTCTTGCCAGATGCTAGGGATTGATCTCTTTTCCCCGGCGCTGTCTGTAGGTGCCCACTCACGCTTGCTGGCAGAAGATTTTAAGCTTGTTTTGGGAGTGTCCGGAGAATAATTAGTAGTAAATAAATAACGATTTTGGAAAAGCATCCATGTTTTTTCAAAAAATTAAAGCTACGCTGTATTGCTTGAGGATTAATTAAGTTTATCTCCTCCAACAAGTTATTTTAACTTTCGAAGCAATTAGGAAAGGAGTTCAAATTTCGTAACTATGATGTAATTTATTAAATTGTCTTTACAAATGGTAAGCAAGTTTATTGCTAAAAAGAATAGTGCTATATTAAACTTCTAGCACAATTATTAAACTGTACAGAAAGAATATTTCTTTATAAGATGTGATTAATCTTTATGAAATCATAATAAGCAGACATATTATCAAGTGTCACACATAAGCAAGAATATCCTAAAAGAGTTCTACATAACTTTACAGGTTTCATAACAGACCAATAACAACATAAAAGAGCATTTTTAGTGATTGATACTAAAAAGTTTAGTATCAATTTTTTAAGTATCCCATTATATTAATAATTTATTTCCAGTACTTACTAAAATATTTGGAAGGAAATAAAGTGCCTAAAAATAATACCTATGATGTGCACATTGTCTAGGTAATCTGCAGATTAACTTATTCGCTCCATAGTAATGGAGAATCAAGAGTTATTTCTCAACTAAATTGTTTCATGTTAATTTATATAGAGAAAATAATATTTTAAACCATGTGATTCTCTTTGCATCATATTTTTAGTCGATTGCACATTGATTCTATTAACTAATTTATCGAATATGTCATTTATTAACTTGATTCTATAAAACACTGAAAAATTAATAACATTTATTAGGTATTCAAGTGCTTAGTATATTATGTGTTAGTTATCAACGTAATTTGCATATATATATATATATATATATATATATATATATATATATATATATATATATATATATATATATATATGATATATATATATATATATATATATAATATATTTATATAATAGTGTGTGTGTGTGTGTGTGTGCGTGCAAATAATTAGCATCGCAAAGCTTACATTCATGACAGGCGACTATATTGCCACCTATAAGAACTACGTAAAAGAAGAAGAGTTTGACCATTTGAAGTAGGAAAATTGTTTTCATCTGTATTTGTGGGGCGAATAAGTTACCTAATTTTTCTTCGTTGATAGCATCGAACGTCTTTTTAGCAACATGCTAAATTAGATCAAGAAAGAAATGCTATCTTATGATATTTCTCTGAAGGATGCGAACTGTCCTGCCTGAACAAAACCAAGTAACCATGATATTGATCTGAAATCATTGGACGGAGAAGGGAACGACGGAATAATTTGACAAATAGCACCCAGCTTATTGTTCCTCTTGGCGTGATGATAGGCAGATTTGGTACAAGGCAGTGATGGATCACACAGCCACATCAAGATACATTGCTCAACAGTCTTTGTCTGTTATGAAAGAATCCATGATTATTCACAGTTTAAGGAAGTACCCGTAAGGCTTCCAAAGCTTTGTTTATTTTTAAGTCAAAACCAGAGCAATTTAATCTGCCAATGATACAAAGAATGATAGATATAGACAACGGAGTAGAATGACATTGTCTTTGCTGACGAATTCTTTTTCTATCTGCAAAACCACGAATCTCGGATTCGAGTCGGAAGATACCGTGTTGGTTGACTGGTGAACTGCTTCGTTATGCACTGCCAAATTGGTCCTTTATTCTATATCATGGTTTGAAATGGTATTTAATTTCAATTTCGCATCACTTTAGTTTGCTTTGATAGAACATTGAACAACCAGAGCCTCATATCTGAGGTTTTGGGCCTGTGGTTTTCCTTCTCATCAGTGCTTGTCATTAGTCATATTCCAACAGGAAATTCCTGGTTGGTTTGGATGTTTTTCTCATTATGAGAAGGTAATGAGTTTAAATCCCTAATGTACCGAAGATCCACCGTGTTCACTACAAGTAAGTGAGGTACGTTAAATAGGTTATGGTCACAATGTCCACCAAGTAAAACGATACCTCTGGGAGTGGCAGAATGACTATTGGGAATTTTCTACTTGTTTCTGGCTTCAAAATTACAAATCTCTACGTGGTTGTGTTTCTATCTAACTGGTAGAACAATTCAAAAAAGCATGGTGGTGCAACACCAACTACAGATCTTGTCATCATCCTCACTTCCCAAGAGTTTGTAATTCCAAAAATATATTCTTTGTATTACGTGTCTTATCTGCCAAAGAACTTTAGCTGTTATATGTCTAGTCTTTTTTGTTATATTTTAGATGGCTAGCAGATTAATGCCACTAAAGGAATGAATTGTAGATAAACATAAACATGGGAATTTATTCTATTTTTATATATTTTTGAATTCGCACTATTCTGAAAATAATACCTTTTTGAATGGCACTAAAGCATTCCAATATAGAATGATTGTGATTCAATATAAATAAAATTGTAGGAAACGAAGAATAATTTATATTAATGAAATCATTTGTATGGTATCTAATACAGCGTATCTCAACTTTTCAGTATTCGTTGCCCAATTTTTAATCATAACTTTAACCACACTTCCCGTTTATATTAAAATGAATACAATAATAATTTTGTGTATTTAGACTCTAAATCTACACTATGACTTTAATTTTAAGCCTAAAAATTTACCGAGATTGCTTAATTTGTTTGAGATTTTGGCAACACAGATTCTCAGCATTGACAAAAAAAGAATCCGGTGATTTTTTTCACTGGATTCTGCTCTTGTGTGGACCCTGACAGGTATTCTCCTGGTTTCGAGAGAAATTCTGATTTGTTTTGAACATTCTGGAATATCGGCAAGATGTCTATAGCATTCGTAGATGTGAACATGGGTTTTCTCATAGGGAGAAGAATGTTTAATAACGCTAGTTTCAATTCCTATCACTCTTATTCAATTCAGTCTTTTTATCGCTATAGAATCTATTTGAATGTCTATGTTATACGTTTTCGTGCTAATTGCAATTGACTGTATTAAATATTTATGACAGAAGATTTATTCCGAAACATGGATTAATTTTTAAGCGGGAAAAAGCAAGTTTTGATGACAGTTAAGCATCAACAAGTGCACAGACAAACTTCGTTCGGAAAATATAATCAAGAAGATTGTTTCTCAAGAATACATTAATTTTGGGCTTATCAGTACTAAGTATTAAGTAATATATCGCTCTTTGAATATTAGTCAGAATTAGGTGGTGAGTTTTCTGCACAAAAACCAAGGGCATTTCGCACTCTTTTATCATTTTCAACATCCTGCTTTTGTGAAGGTGCATTTTCTGCAATGGCTTCTTTGAAACCAAAATACTATAGATTTTAGCTAAATATAGAAAATACCGAGAATGTCTCTTCCTAACATTAAAATTTTATTTGAAAAACTTTTCTCTGCAATACGGGCACAAGGAA
Organism: Latrodectus hesperus; assembly: GCA_037975125.1. Taxonomy (NCBI): domain Eukaryota; kingdom Metazoa; phylum Arthropoda; class Arachnida; order Araneae; family Theridiidae; genus Latrodectus; species Latrodectus hesperus. The sequence goes on along the minus strand of CM075860.1, from coordinate 73,384,181 downwards.
TTATTAAATTCATTTTAATTGATTAAATTTTAATTAATTTCTTAATAAAAAAATGTTCGGTGTTCATGTCTCCCTAAGGGAGCGCGCTCCATAGGTTGATAATTTCTGATATAATCAATAAAGTTTGGTCTAATTAATAGTTTAAAAAGACATTGGCAACTACAACAAACTATCAAGCTCTTCATCGTGTTATTTCAAGATTATGAACAGCATATTTGAGAATATAATTCCCATAGTTGGCAACTACAGCAAACTATCAAGCTCTCTATCGTGTTATTTCAAGATTATGAACAGCATATTTGAGAATATAATTCCTATAGTTGGCAACTACAACAAACTATCAAGCGCTCCATCGTGTTATTTCAAGATTATGAACATCATATTTGAGAATATAATTCCCATAGTTGGCAACTACAACAAACAATCAAGCGCTCCATCGTGTTATTTCAAGATTATGGACAGCATATTTGAGAATATAATTCCCATAGATGGTTATGACAAATTCATAAAATCGCAATTATGAATATACACACGAACACTAAATCAATTTTATAAATTTTCTTTAATAATATTTTTGAAATTTTTTTATGCGTAAAATAAGTTGTAAATTAAATTTCTTTTTGTTTTATGCATAAACACTTTCTTCTCACATAATGGGTTATCAAATGGCTTGCATATCAGCTAACTGAATTATTGTGAAATTTCCATTTTCAATTTAATACAAATTTATTTATCAATATGAATTTAATCTAAAATTAATGTACTTAAATTTTATTAACTCAAATTATTTATTTTTGGTGAATTAATCTGCTGTTAATTTTGTAGATATTTTTTTTCTATTGTGTGATATACATTGTAAGTCCCAACATATTTTTTTCCAAAGCCAATTAAATTAGGAAACTTTTATTGCATTTTTTACTTTTTTAATCATCAAGTATTATTAACAGTACGTTACATCACCAGTAAATAAAATACAAAGGCATCAAATTCGGATCGTATCTTTTTAATTAAGTGAATAAAAAACATAGACTCAACTCTAATTATGGGGTAAGGAAACAAATGAATGAATGAAAATGCATCCCTTAAATATATATGAGAGATATTCCTTTTTTCGTTTTAACAGTTGCCGGTGTTCTTATTAAGACACATTTATAATTAAAAGTTAATTCAGAAAATTATTTTTAGTAATGCTAAGGTTTCATTACCAGTTTTATTAATTAAGAAGATCAAAACTATAATAAATATTACAGAATATATTCAGAATATTAATGTTACTACAAGTGATGTCATAATATTAATTTCAATTATTACATTAATTACAAAAATTATTGTTATTACAAGAAATGATGTTAAATAAAAAATACATATATAAATGCAATAATTCCTTATTACTTATTTAGCTTAGAACAGTTTGATTGGAAATCATGTAATAATTCTCTAAGTAATATTTCACCGAATATTACAACATAAAACTAAAAAGATGTATGTATATATATATCTATATCATATATATATATATATATAGTATATATATATATATATATATATATATATATATATATATATATATATATATATATATATATATATATGATAAAAATAAATAAGTAAATCAGGTAAAATCTAATTTGATTTGACAGAAACTATTCATTTAACAAGTGAAAATATAAAATATAAAATCCATTTTTGATTCATTGTAGCTCAAAGATTTTATTTTTTTCCTTAAAAAAGTTGCTAATTTTAAGGATTCCAGTAAAATAAGAATTTTGTAAAGTTTTTATTTTTGTGGAGATGTGCATGTGTAGTTTTACTTTGAAATTAAATAGCTTTGTGATTTTACTTTTTATTCTTAGAAGTAAATACAGGTTTTGGACTAATAATTTTATGCATCAATATAGTCAAAACACTTTCTTTAATTAATAATTTTGTTACTTGAATTATATATCTTTCTCATATATCTCTCTGCAGTTTCTAAATTAATTAAAATGTCTTCTAAATATATATAAGAAGAAAGTAGACGTAATCAAAGAATAAAGTAAGCACAATCTTTCAGAAATATTTGAGCAATTATTGGAAAATATGCATTTCGTTTTCATTGTAAATAAAAGAACATTTGTTAAAATTTAACATTGATGACAAGTTTGTTGATTTGTTTCGAGAAGGAAAAACACAGAAAAATATTTACATTTTTAAATATCAATGTTTTTATGTTCGACAAGGAAATAATACGAGACTTCTATATTTGTTCGAAGCCTTTTGAAACATTTATTCATTATTTTGAGTTCATATGACATTGATTGTAGTCAGTTTTACATTTAATCAGAATTATATATATATATATATATATATATATATATATATATATATATATATATATATATATATACTGATTTAATGAAAAATGTGCTAATTTTGAGTGATCGATGTGTATTTATCAAATCCATAATATCAAAATATATATATATATATATCTATTCAAAAATTATTAATATAATTTATTATTTCATGATTGAGTTAACAGTATTTGCAGTGAATATAAATTGTTTCAATTATATTTAAGTGAAAATCGTGCTATATTTTACGTTCACATAAAAAGTTTTTAAAATAGAAACTTTAAAAGGAAAGTACAGTTTAAAAACAGAGATTTGCATGTATAAGCCACATTCTTTTTTTTACATTTCCTTATATAGTTTGCGTAAGCTAAAGCCATTAATTTTCCACCGTTTTTTATTCATTTATTATAATTTTTTTAATTCTCTTTAATTTTTTATATAAATAGTATTGTTTTTTCGATTATTTGTTTGTTAACTTATCATTAATTTATAAAGTAAACATATTTTACAAGTCATAAATATAAAAATTGATTATAAATTGTTGTGTTTTATGCGCATTTCCGATGTTTAGCAACGCTAAATCAGGTCTATGAAATTTGTTATTCGAATGAAATCTAACACTAAAATTTTTCTTATTAAAAGATCAATCCTGGAAAGACCCAGACGATGCAGAATACTGTCAAAAGTGGCCTCATGGTCAGCACACTTTAAACATTCTTGGAAAGTCTTTTTTCTATAAAAATAAGACATAGATCTCAAGTGTCCACTGATAACCCTGGTGATAGCCTTTTGCTCCCACCTGCAACATTTGAGTGATAATGCACCCAAAATTACTTTCTTTTGTACTATTGGTGAACATGCAGGACTATCCAAATAATATTAACAGCTTTTTTCGCTCTTTTGAACAACTCCAAATGAGTCCGTGACTCGGATATGTCTAACTGACCACCAGCACTTGCTTTAGTCAAAATATTTGCTGTCTCATTGCCATGTATATCAACGTGGGACGGTATCCATTGAAAGTGCACCTTACTAAAGGATGAAGGATACACCAGTTTGTTTGTAACTGCCTTTCCTACACTATCACGTGATTTATGCCAATTAAAAGGTGCTGAATAGAGTTTTGGCTTCAGACAGGATTTAAACGGCTGACGAGCTGGTAGAGGACAGATTAAAATCGAGCCCAACATCAATGATAATCGTCTCACTTCTGAAGTCTGAACAACACGCTGGATTTCACCTACTTAATTTTGTTATATATTCTTGGAAGAAGATATAAAATCCACTTCCTGAGCACTCAAGATTCATCTTTACTTTCGTCTGTATATATTAATGCGGAATATTCAGAGACTTTGCTAATTATTTCAAGGGCAAATTGTTTCAAATAAACTGTGACATCGAAATTCTTGTTCACCTGTGAAGGAAGATCCATGCAAAAGTAGACTTCCTTTAAACCAACAGTAGGGTCAATGCTTTGTTGTTGTTGTTGCATGCCACTGAAGTCAGCAGCGCTAGACCAGGTTCATGAGCGCGTACACCTTCAAAAATACAGCACCATAAGTGGATTCCCCATCAGGTCTCTCCCGAAGAGAGCAAGACATTGAAGAACATGTTCAAGAGAGGGCTGTTCATTTAAACACTTGGAGCAAGTTTCGAATTTCTTCGTACCCTCGACGAATTTCAAGTTACTAAGATGGCCACTTCTGAAACAGGCAATAGCCGTTTGTTATTGTCTATTAAGACCAGTAGCCAGGGAAGCACCTGGACGCGCGCAGTGGTACCAAGGATGCTCAGGAGGGACAATTCAAGTGGTTTTATTCTCGTGTTTAATCTTTGAGTGAATCGCCTGAAATGTGCGAGGTGCAGACGGCACACCGTCCTAAGCCACACCAGCTTTTGCCAAAGTGTCCGCAATTTCACTCCCCTCGAGATCCACGTGGGATCAATGCATTGTTCTAAGCTATGCTGTAAGACATTGTTGTTGATCAAACTGTTTCAATTAGCCAGGCCAAAGGGGCTACTTTTCTTTAATCTTTAGTTACTGCTCCAACCTATCATATCTCCGAAATTCGAGTTATAGTCTCATAACTGGCAAGTTTTGAAAAATACTTCACCATTCCAATCTTTCTTCTTAGACTGTGAGGCTCCAGGTCGGTATCATAAAGAACAATTTAATTTCGGAATCTATTTCGAAGAAAGTGGTTACTTTAATAGTGCGAGCTGTACTAAGCTGGACCAGCTGAAGTTTTTGTAGATTCGTGTGGAAAGCACAGCTGTAAACTGGAAAATCGTATTCTAAGATAGGCCTTATAAGTGTCATATAAGTATTTCTGAAGAGTCTCAGAGTTGGTTTCCCAATCTCATTCTGAAATATATTTTAAGATCTGTAAATGTTTCTTGCTTTTATGTATTATTTGGTCATTATGTTTATTGCTTGTAATGTACTTCGCTACCCAAAACAAATTCCATCCCAGATATTTTAGATGTTTTTCAACAGGAAGCAGATGGTCATTCAAATAGATTTTAAGTTTATTGCTAGAAAACTTCCCAGTCACAAATATTTGTTATTCATTTATATAAATATGGGAAATAAACCAATATCAGTGTTTTTTCATTTGTTAATTCCAATACTTCTTTTACAAGTAAGAATTATTGATGTTTACCTGAAATCAAAATTTGATGTTTTAATTATCTCAAACACCTTTTCATAAATATCCAAATAAAGTATTTACATTGCTAGGGCTCTATTATTTTTAAGATATAAATATTTCTATTGATAATGTTACTGAAACACGAAAAAATTCACATCTCTGTACTTCTCTGAGCGTAAGACATTTGTAAGAAATAAATCTTTATTTTAATTAGCCCTATTTATTCTTCCATTTCATCAAATTTTAATTCCTCTAAATAAAAAAAAATTAATATACATACTTTTTCTGCAGTATTTAATTAAATTACAAATTTCTAGTGCAAAACTTTGCTTTTCTTTTTTTAAAATCTTCAGAATCTGTTTTCAGTCCTCCTAATAATAAAATAAGTTTACAGATTTTATTGATACTCTATTAAATATATTAGATTTATGTGCATTTAAATATTTGTACATAAGGTAGTATAATTTAAAATACAGATATAATTAAATAAGGAATGTTCAATCGAGATAAATTAATTGGGTTTCAAGTTTCCTAATTATTTATAATATTTAAAAATTTCTAAACTTATTTTCTTCCTATCAATACTATTGCCTATATTTCCAAATACGATGATTTTCTATATCTCTTGGTCCGAATGGAAGATAACTTTCTACATTTTCTGTGGTTACGTTAATAATATAGCAGTATTAGAAAGTCACATTTATTGTATAGACTATTTAAGACTTTTATACTTTTTATGTTAATAATAATTTATCAGTTTTAATTTAATTTTGTTAAATGTTGCTAAATTAAATATTCAAATTAAATTCTCAAGATTTTTATTATTTTTAAGTAATGTCATGTAATTGTCAGGAATTACTTAATATGTATTAATCCATCAATTTCTAATATCACATTTAGTAAAGACACTTAAATCGTTCTCTGTGCAAAATTTCCGATCACGTTCTATAAATAGTATATTTTGAGCTTACAAGTTTGGTATTCAATTTCTCAAACGCTATATTCAACCATTGTTTTCTTTGACTATATTTCTCTACAAAAAATCTTTAGATATAGCAGAGGATAAGTAATACTCAATGAATAAATTCCCTGGTTATTGCGATTCATGTATCAATTTATCAAAATATGCCCCTGAAATATTTTCCATAAAAGCACATTTCAAGCATACAAGGCGATGAAATCAATCGATAGTAGCGATATATTATACGAAGAATGATTAATGATAATCATACTGACAATAGAATTACAAGCATTATGATCAGAATGTATAAGAATTTGTTTTTCCATGAATCTCGAAGAAGATCTTTCGTATTTAAAGACGATGTTTGCTATTCTTAAGATAAGCCATTAAGAGCAGCGTACCCCCATATGTGGAATACATTCTTTTGTTTCTTATGAAAGATGTTATAGAAGAAATAGAAATTGCTTAGAAATCCCCATGAAAATCAGAGTATTATATTTGCAACCTAAATTCTGGATTCATAGAAATACAGAAAACTTTCTTTATTGTCTAGGATTGCTTGAAGTTATGGATTCTACTTAAGTTAAATTATTTCGGTAAAGAAATGCTTATCTATGAATAAACTTATCAAAATATGCACAGTAACAATTTATTTTTTTCATTGAGAGAATAAATATTTGTATTGAAACAAAGAGAATATTTATCTCCCTTTAAAAGCTCATTTTATAAAACAAATATTTGTAAATTTAATTTTAGTCGTAATTTTTTAAGTAATTATGAAAGATGCAGTCATTTTCAGAAAATACATTATGATTTCCTAATTCAAATTGCAAACCAAATTTCCTTTATTTGACAGAAGATTTAATATTTTATTTACATGCAACAAAGTGTATTTAACGATGTTGTACATTTATATTATCAGACTCAATTAGTTTATAATGGCTTGACTAAAAACTGCTGTCATCAAGATTTTGCTTTTATTTTAAATAAATTTCATTGTAAATTCCTACTTATATTATTGAAATTAAATAACATTAGCTTGCTCTCAATATCAAAAAGTTTTGTTGGTGAATTATAAAAAATTACGTACAAAATAGTGCTACAAGTATTTTTAACAAATAAAAACATGAATGACGATGCTAATAAACTATTTTTGGCATAAATACATGAGAAAACTTTGCTTGATAAAAAGAAACTAGCTTGAACATAGTTCTGAAGACAGTGATAACGCTTGAGTGTTCCACAAAGCGTCATAGATTAAAATGTCAATTCTGAACAAAATTCTGCTGTGTATTCATGTTGTTGTTGCATGCCCCCGAGGTCAGCAGCGCTAGACCAGGCCCATGAGCGCGTACACCCTCAGAAAGTCCAGCACCATAAGTGGATTCTCCATCAGATCTCTCCCGAAGAGACCAAGGCATTGAAGAATATGTTCAGGAGAAGCCTGTTCATTTAAACACTTGGAGCAAATTTCGAAGTTCTTCGTACTCTCGACGAATTTCAAGTTACTAAGATGGCCCTGAAACGGGCAATAGCCGCTTGTTCTTGTCTATTAAGACCAGTAGCCAGGGAAGCACCTGGACACGCGCAGTGATACCAAGGATGCTCAGGAGGGACAATCCAAGTGGCTTTATTCTCGTTTTTCTATTCATGAATGGGGAAGGGTTGCAGCCTCCGTTAGTCCATAAGACTGGACAAACGGATGCTGCAATCCTTCCCCATCACTCCTTTGGACAAAAGAGGAGGACTGACTAAGCTCCGTAGCCCCGTGCTTTAGCTGAGCAAATTGGACTGGTCTTCACGCCTTGGGTGACCCTACCAGGAGAAGAATCTCCGGACATACTTCGCTCATTCCACCCAAGAACACCCCCTCGCTGTCATCTAGTACACACTGTGAGGCAACCTGTGGGACTTGAGGGGGTTGTTTTCATAATATAAGATGAACCAAAGTAGGTAATCTAATCATTTGACCTAATAATCTACCAGAGTAGCAAAGTTAAATTTGTTGATAATTTGTAGTTATTCATGGACTTCGCATTCTTTAACAAGAGTGAAATGTTACAGATTAACAGTGCATCACATTACTAGATTAAAGTGTTTGTTATTTACACAGTCCAGTCACATTAATGTGACCACCACGTACTTTTCACGTCAGAGTTAAATAAACAATCACAGAAGGCAGGTGGCAGCACAGTGCAGTTGAGCGTATATAAAGGGTGTGTGAGGGCTTCGGAAAACATTTCAATCATTGGCGTAATGCAGAAACGAAGCGATTTATCCGACGTCCAAAAGGGCATGATCATTGGCTTTCGGGCCAAGGGTGGAAGCATTTCCAAAACGGCTGAGTTTGTGAACTGTTTGCGTGCCGCCGTGGTAAAAGTGTACTGTGCATGGCAAAATGGGACTGTCTAAAATCAGCGACGTGGCAAATGTGGTGCACCACGGGACATAGATGACAGAGGCGAACGACGGTTGCGGAGATGCGTTCGGGGAGATAGACGGGCTACCCTTGAGCAACTGACCACCAAAATGAACCAAGGGGCTACCAAAAGTGTCTCCGAAACTACTATTCAGCGAACATTGGTGCGTCTGGGCCTCCGAAGCAGACGCCTGGTTCGTGCACCTATGCTGACTGCTGTTCATCGACGGTGAAGGCTAGAATTCGCACGCCAGTACAGCAGCTGGACATCCACTGAGTGGCGACAGGTTGCGTTTTCAGATGAATCGCGTTTTATGCTCCATCGGACAGATGGATATTGGCGTATAAGGCGTGAAACCTCTGAAAGGAACCACCCTGCAACCATTGCCGGAACGGTCTAAGCTGGAGACAGGAGCATTATGGTCTGGGGAATGTTTCCCTGGCATTCTCTGGGTTCACTGATCATTGTGGAAGGCACGATGGATCAATACAAGTACGCATCTGTCCTTGCGGACCATGTCCACCCCTACATGCGCATTGTTTTTCCTCAGGATGATGGCATCTTCCAGGAGGACAATGCGAGGTGCCATACAGCTGCCAGTGTACGTGCGTGGTTTGAAGAGCACCAGGATGAGTTTACTGTCCTCCCCTGGCCAGCAAACTCACCTGACTTAAGCCCATTCGAGCATCTGTGGCACCATCTCGATCGAGTTGTTCGCACCATGGATCCTCAACCGTGTAATCTAGCGCAGCTGGCCACGGCATTAGAGTCGGCATGGCTCAAAATCCCAGTGAACACCTTCAGGGACCTAAGTGACTCTCTTCCTGCACATCTCGCAGCAGTCTGCTCTGCGAAAGGTGGTTATTCTGGCTTTTGACAGATGGTCACATTAATGTGACTGGACTGTGTATTTGCAAAACATTCTAAATACGTAATATAATTTAACCATCAAATTTATTACTCATTCACTGTTTTGAACTCTTGTGAGACTTAAACCGAATTTCCGTTTGAGAAAAATTATTACGCTGGTGATATCACGTGACAATTTGTTGAAATAATGTAAAGTCGATTTGAGATTTCTTTGGAATTATAAGATTCGTATTATCGTGTGACATTCGATGTTTTAATCTAACATTAGAGAGAATAATTTCAAATATTTAAATGAAATAAACCTATTCTCTAATTTATTCAGAAATTACCAAAGTATCCACTTTATTAAAAGATCACGGAAATTATTCTCATTTCTTGCAAAAGTATTGAAAACTATTTTTTATGGAACTATATTTACATGATTAGGAATTAAATTGTGTGTATCTTTCTTTCAGAATATATTTGTATAATTTTTTTGATGTATTGAGAATCATCTGTTGATACCTTTTAAATATATATAACTTTGAGAATTATTAAATAAATATAATCATTCCTAGTTTTAAAGTGATTTCATTTTATCTATAGGTTGTAAGCTCTAAAATTGGCTTTTTAACGAAATGTGTGCCACCCAACTTGTCTAGTGGTCAGTGTGCCTGACTGCGGATAGGGAGGTCCTGGGTTCAAATCCAGGTTCGGGCATGGATGTACTTTCTCTCGCTACCTATCCTGTATTTGTCCTTTCCTTGTATGAATGGTTTGTGAATGGCTGCCAACCCTATAAACGGGTACCTATGGCATGTGTGTACTGAGGAAGTCGGACTCCACACCTAAATATGGTTCAATTGGAAAAGTGGAGTAGCGCATCCCATAATGCCAGCCTAGCTGGCACACGACAACAACAACGAAATGTGTGAAATTATTTGCCTCATTGTCATTGATTTGATAATTTAAAATATCTAAAAAAATAATGCAGACAATGGTCAAGCAATTAATTAAAGGATTATTTTTTAAAATTACATCTGTATAAAGTAATATTAAATTCAAGTTGCGCTCTTAAAATGCTTATAAAAATCGAGTGAAAAATTTTACTATAAAATAAAAAGGAAATAATCTGTAGAGGTAAATTCGCATTTAATTTCCTCAAAAAAAAAACTTACTTAAAAACACAAACACGAAAGCTCCTCATCATTCAGTATGATAAAAAATAAAAAGCGAGTCTTTTTTACAGATGTACCCCTCCAGCCATTTTCGAACATCATGAATTCTGTAGCATTTCCTTCAAAATTTAGAAATAGATGGAGAGGAATCTCCATATACATGATCAAAATTAAAATGTAGATCCTTCCAAAAAATATCTGCAGTATTTTTATTTTTAGCATCTCAGAGTATATTTTTTTGAATTTGAAAAATTAAAAATAATTTTTTTTATAAAAAGTCGTATTTTTATTTTTTATTCTTAAATCGAGAATTTTTTGGTATAAAGTATATTATAGCAAAAAAAGGCCACTCTACTCAAAAGCAGATTTATTTAGCGATGTTTAAAAAAGGATTTTTTATTTTCTAACGTCAAAGAAACGGATGGAAACCAAAACACTGGTGTCGTTCTGACAAAGAAAAACAATACGGTGAGAATATTGAGGGAGGAGATCGTCAAAGAAAATGACCCGAGAGTTAACGCAGTCCCATTCATCAGAAAAATTTCTAGAAGGTTCTTGATTTATAGTTCCTGAATTTCGAGTGTGCTGTTGAGACGAGTTGAGATGTTTTCGTCTGGTCTAGTAACGGTGGTAAAAAAACACACCGAAACAGTTTCTTTTCCTTTCTTCTGTTTGACGTCTGAAGATCGGAAATGTTTACCAGGACATTCTCACATTTTTCTAGGAGAGAAACATTTCTTTGCATGTATTTTTATCAAGCCAAATTCCACCGGTAAAGTGGTATATCAAATATTAAACAGGGTCAGAAGGATTTTAAAAAAGTTGTTTTGCGCAGGATGAAAAATAGAAATTTTTTTCAGATTTTTTAGGAGAAAAAATATAAAGTTTAAAGTTAAAGTTGGGGTTTTACGTTATTATTTTACTTTCAAATTTCGGCAGTATATGGAAGCTGGAATCGACGGTGAAAGTTACTTTTTGTCTATTTAACACATTTATCTCAAAAAAGAAAATTCCTGCGTTGCACTGAAAAAGGCTACATTTTGCATCGAAATATTTTTGATAAAAATATGAAAAGTTACTTCATCATAAGTGTTATTATCATTAATTAAATAAAATTATAAATTACTTAAGCATTACTTGCAATTGATATTAAATTTAAAGTCACAGTTTTATTATATGTTAATAATATATTTTAATACTGCAGTACATATGTAATTAGATGCTCTAAAGAAAAACAAAATTAATTTTGTCTCTTTTACGTGAATTAATTTTTTTGAAAGTACAATCAATTTGATATTTAAGGAGTTTCAATAAGACATAAAGAAAAAAATTCAAGACATCAAATATTTATATATATATATATATATATATATATATATATATATATATATATATATATATATATATATATATATATATATATAAGATAGATAGATAGATAGATAGATATAGATATAGATATATATAGATATAGATATATATAGATATATATATACATATATATATATATATATATATATATATATATATATATATATATATATATATATATATATATATATATATATATATATATATATATATATATTATTTTGTTATTGAAAGTAGAACTCATACTGTTGATTTGATGGATCAAAGGCAATTAATATTTTCATTCACACAATTTCTATTGACACTAATCATTTATTAAATAATTCAAATTCCTAAACTCTAAAAATTCAAAAATTCCTGAATTATATACTTAGTTTGTAGTCAATGTACACAGTAATCACAGCTAAAAAAATTCTGAATACTTTCTTTTAGCGAAAAATTTAATTACAATTTTTATAATTTCAAAATTTTCAAATTACTTGTTACTTCTTTACCTCGATTTGTTGAAAGTAAGATCTGGATTACAATAATGAAAGAATATTTATTGCAATCTTATATTTCTGCAAAACATTAAAAAATGAAACTTTCAAATCAAAAATTATTTAAAAAAATATTCTAAATTTTTCTTTACTGATATTTTGAAAACCGAAAGCGATAATAACTTTAATTTTTGCACTGTATCTTATTATCAATCGTATATATCATCATATTATGTATTATGTTAAGAAAATCTCTAAAGTAATAAATTATCAATGCAACTTTACTATTATTTAATAATAGTATCTACCATTATTTAACTATAGTAGGATTCAAACCTGGAATCTTCCACCATGAACTTCATTATTTTGTTATTATGTCGCGGTCGTCTTATACTCAAAAAAATTGATTTTTCAAAGCTAGACTAGGTAAATGCTTAGTTCTTACGCATTAAAGTTCATATTTATTGATTCTGAAGGAATAAACGACTGCCATACTTCAGGAGTTAAACCTAAAATATGTTATGTAGTAAGCAAAGTCCACACAAAAGATTTCCAATTATTTGGTTGTTAGGTTTGTCTTTACTGTTATAACACTAGGCCGTGGAGTCCTGGTTGGTTAGGGCGTCGTTCTTACTATCGCAATCTAGTGAGTTCGAATCCCGACATAATTGAAGATCTGTTATGTTTGCTAATGGTGACCCAAGCCCGTTAAAACTAAGTAGCAATGTCTTCCAAGTGAAATGATATCGCTGGGTGTGGCAGTTCCATAATTAGGGGTCTTTGACTTGGCTCCTGCTTCAAAATCACGAAGGTCACGGGACGCATACTGCTACAACTGCTATAAAACTCGAAGGAATTTGGTCGAAAACGAATGTGTTCTGTTCTGTGCCATTCATAGCTATCATTACAAATGTTCAACTAATGTATTCAATTAACTTGAAGTGCTTTCTTTTCAAAAATGTTGGAGCATTATATTTAGACAAAGATTGTTCATTACAATTTATTTTTTCCTTCCTCTTTTTTTAGGTTTAAACTTCTGAAAAAATTAAGAAACTAATATTCCGTCCACTCCCTTCATCATAATAAAGATCTGGAAAAGTTGAATTTCGATAAAAGGGCGAATTGCCAAAGAAGAACAAAATAAAGTGCAAATCTATTTAATATGCCACTTAAATATCGCTTATACTGGACCCTAGAACTGGAATAAAAATTTATCATCCTTCACTTTCATAGTAAATAAAAACTACTTCCTAACATTATACATCATTCGGTAATAATAATCGACAAGGAAATGGTCTCGAATTATTTATCCCTCCTTCGAGATATAAAACTATTTATTAAGGCTATATTAGAGAAATTTTTTTGTACTTCTATCTAATATATTGGAGTTAAGACTGCCATACTCAGTTTATTACTGTCCCGATGGTCTTATAAAATCTTAATTCGATTACTTACGGTAATGTGGTTTAAGTCATTGAAACTTAATTCAGATTTCAACGTGACAATCCCGTCTTCGAAACCATTCACGTCTAGACAGTTGTCGGTGGAGAGTCTAGACGCTTCAGAGACTGGTGGAATAGTTGGAAAGTTTATCATCCTTACAAATGCTGAAATTCTAATTACCATCCTCCATCAACTAACTAGAGTTCATTCGGAAATGCTCAATTTCAGTCATTATTTGATTCGATAAAGTTATGAGTGTTTTAATTTTGTAAAGTCTTTAATATAATGGTATGAGGGTCCTGTTTCTTTGGAATGTTTGTTTTCTTTTCATTATTATTGGATGATAATTTAAAAGGGCAAACTTCCTGAAATGGAATTTACTTTTTTCCTGATGACTATACGATCTTATTAAGAAGATCTTTTATATAGTTATGGACTCACAATGGAAGTAAATTGAGTTCGAAACCGAAGTACTAAATGGAACTAGATATTTATTTTTTTTTAATTATTTAAGACGTAAATATTATTAATGCCATGATCGTTGATCTTTAGAATATAAAGATGATTTCTTTTGGGGGTATTATAATTCTTCATCGATAATGCAATGCTTATTATGTCTGTTTAAAATCAGTACTAAGTTTGGTCTGTAGAAGAAATCATTATTTGTAGGCAAGAAACAAAAGTAACCACAGTAAGAGGAGTAATAACATGCCACTCTATTTCATGATTTTATTTTTACAGATAAATAAATTCAGTTTCTTTATTTTAAGCTTACTTTGTAATGTCTTTTAAGAATTAAATCATTTGAGTGGTTATGAAAAGATATTTAAATACAAAATAAGTAGAAAAAATCCTGTAAATGAAGTAAATAATTATTCCTAAATTCTTAGTCATTCTATTTCTAAGAATCATTGGCGTATCTAAAATAAACATTTGCAATTTGTTTTGATTATATATATATATATATATATATATATATATATATATATATATATATATATATATATATATATATATATATATATATATATATATATATATATATATATATATATATATATATATATATATATATATATATATATATATATATATATATATATATATATATATATATATATATATATATAATACGTATAAATGTTGATCAATTCACTTTGAATTTTTTGATGGTTTGTTACAGACATTTAACAGAATAAATATTTCGGATGTCAAATACATTTCCTCGTGCTAACTTTAAACCAATAGAAATACTTATATAATGTATGAAATATAGATTTAATTTTTATAGTTCTCTGTGCTGTATGACTTTTCCTCCAGTTTGTATCTGATATTAAAGTTATTTGCTTTTCATATGATAAAAATTGTATATTATTATAATTAAAATATTTAACTAAAATTTAAGTAACATATTAACTTATTTATAATAATAATCGATACAAAAATGTAGAGAATCATATATTTTATCAGTTTTCAATTTTTCAGTTATATTTGAAATTAACTTAAATTTACATAAATGAAATTAAATAACTTATTAGATTTTTCATATTTTACTTAATTTGAAATAATAATTATTAAAATTACGACTCGAATACTTGGACGAGGAATTGAATATTAAAATGAAATATTATTGGAATAGTTATGTTAATAATATTTTCAGTATATAGATTTCAATTAGCAGTTTGCTAAATGCTAATATAAACTCGAAATTGAATATGAATATTTAATGTATTTAAATGGGCAATATATCTGACTGGAGTAGTTTGTGTGTCATAAAATATGCCAATAAATTATCACTGGTGCTAAATAAAATGAAGCTTGAGTTAAGAGAAAATTTAGCTTACTAAGACATTATAAAATATTCTTAAATTAAATGCATAAAATCACTTTTTTATTTTAATCTTTAAAGAATTAACATATACTATTAGTGACTGAAATAAAAAAATATTGTCAGAAGCTTCAAATACGAAATTTATTAGTAAAATCATAAGTATGATTCTTACTGCATGGTATGTTAATCGAATGTTTCATTAAACATATCTAAAAAATTCTAAAAATGAATGAAAACTTTATTATTTATACTAGGATGTATATATTTCATTTTCTTATTTAGAATCAATTTTTTATAAATTTTTTTAGAATTCTGTTATGTATTCTGTGATATCGTTGTAGGTAAAAACGGTTTGTGATTTTTCCAGCAAACTGAATATATGAAGCATTTTGAAAAGTTACATATAACTATAGCTCCACATTTATATGTAATTTTATACGAAAGTCACATATAAATGTAAATTTACAAAATTTTTCTAAAAAATTAGTCACAAAATTATTTCTTGTATAGAAATTAACAGAATAAGTAACTTCATTCAATCCAATCCTTATTAAATTACTCAAAAAATTTTTAGTGTGTAAAAGTGTGTTGATGAATTTATTTTGTCTTTTCATTCAACAATTGTGTGTTTTTTTATTTATCAAGGTACTAGTGTATCTATTATTATTTTATAATACTTACAATAATATATATATATATATATATATATATATATATATATATATATATATATATATATATATATATATATATATATATATATATATATATATATATATATATATATATATATACAGGGTGTCCATAAAAGGGCTCCCTGATTTCAAAATTAACTATCTCGAAAACGAAGATCGATAGAAGAATGCAGTAAACGGTATGTTTATAGTAAAAACTATAAGAATTTAATACATCAATTTGAAATAATAGTTACAGAAGTTGCAAATAGATGGCGCCGTAATCGTCGTACGTAATGTTTAGTATAAATAGTCGAAGCACAGAGCGATCTGTACCACTATTCAAGCGTGAAAAGAGGTTAGCATTGAAAACATTGTGATGTGATTTTTTGGAAAGAATGTTTTCATACGATTATTTCATTTATGTATGCTGATTTGAGCTGTACATCGTACAGCGCCATCTGTTAGCAGCTTTTGTAACTATTATTTCAAATTGCTGTATAAAATTCTTACAGCTTTCACAATAAACATACATTTTACTGGCATTCCTCTATCTATCTTTGTTTTCGAGATATTTAATTTTGAAATCAGGGAGTCCTTTTTTGACACCTATATATATATATATATATATATATATATATATATATATATATATATATATATATATATATATATATATATATATATATATATATATATATATATATATATATATATATATATATATATATATATATATATATATATATATATATATATATATATATATAAATATATATATATGTCTGTGTCTGTGTGTGTCTTAGAATATATATAATATATATACGCATACAAAAAGAAGAGTGAAACATGGAATAAACATGTGATTGAACTTTATTTAACATTGAATATATATTCTAATAGATATATACTTAAATTTTTAAAAAATAAAAATATAAGTTTATGCAGGCCAAAAGACCATGGGTATAAGCTTATTCATATTTTTATTTCATCGGATATTTATTTATCAAATTGCTAAGATATTTAATTCTAAAAATTTAGAATCGCTTTCAATTCTTATTCTCATTATTCATTTAATAATTTTCTTAAAATAAGTGTTTAAATAGTCTGAATAAGACCAATGATCCTTATGAATAATCGAAAAGTTAATTTTGATAGTTAAGAGCACACTCTATGGAACATTTATTGAATGTTTCAGCCTTGCTTTGAAGATGATTTTTTAAGAAAATAAAACCTTATAAAAATGCAAGGAAATATTAATCTTTGCTTACAATATATTATATTTTACATATAGATTCTTTCCATCTTTAACAAATACAATAAAACTTACTCTAAATTGATTCTTCCACCAAAAATCAATCAAATAAATCTATTTCCAAGTAGTTTTGATTATGTATATTTGAATATATTTGTGTCATTTGAAACTATAAATTATTTGACTTACGAACATTAAAATTATTACATTTACTTTATATTTGTAGTTTATTACCTTTTAATAAATCAAAGTAACTGAAAAATTTAGAAAAGAGTTAAGCATTTTATTTCTGTCAAGGCTTAAGTTATTTCCATTGTTTGTTTTCAAATAAAAAAATCTATCTCCAATTTTCTTTAACATTATTTTGCCATTTATCAGGTAAAATAAATACCAACTTTTTCACTCACTTCTCCATGTATTCCTTTACCAATTTAATAAAAAATTCTTCCCATTTAACCATTAACTTGCCTCTAAAAAGAAAATAAGTAGTGCAGAATACATGTCTGATCATGTTTGGAAACTTGGGACACGTAAACACTCTTAGTGTTAAGTTCTCTTCAATAACGATGACATCGAGGTGAAATAATCGATTAACGATTTTTGCAAAAAAGTAGTATCTTTGTGCGTCAAAAGTTAGTAATGAATGTATGAGTTAAAAGTAACCTTTTTACTCGCGCGCGAACTAGGTGAAAGTATTAGAATTAATTCATAGATTTAAGTATACAGAATTTTATTTTCGATAAACTTATTTTCAAGTATTTACCGGGCAAATATAAATAAATAAGAATTAGAATGTAAAATTATCATTCTAAATTACCTAATGAGGCATAATAACAGATAGATAATTACCGATAAAATCTGATTCACATTATTTTATTGATTGTATTATAATATAAATATAAAGTTCATTCAAATTAGAAATTAATTATAACTTCAAAATGCCATATTCGGGGAGGATTTTAGAAAAATATTTAATCAGTAATTCGCGGATATAACCGTTTTAAGGTTTGTTCCTATTTAGAATAACTAAATGAAAATTTAAGATGACAGAATATGATATTTTACATCTTCAATGTCTTGCGGGAGACTAATTATTAAGAAATATAAATTAAAGGGAATTATGAGAAATGAACGCGTATTCCCTACACAATTGGATTCAAATAAAAGAATAGAATTAGCATAATTTTCGAAACTTTGTAATTAAACGTAGATTTTAAAGATGATTTTCTCCATTTTACCTGTTGAAGCGGGAAATTATCCAAATCTGTTAAATTATATTAATTTTATTAATGAATTTCGGGAATTTATTGGCTGTATCATTATAGTTATGATTGCATGGGTAGTTTCCGCAAAATTTGAAATTCAGAACAGCTAAAATAAAAAAAATAATCTTAAAATTAATTCTACTAATAATATTTTCGCAATTTAATTACATAATTTGTTGAAGTTTAGTCCTTTAGGAACAATGTTTATTACATTCCTCTTTATATATATTCAATACATTTTAATTGAGAATAATAAATATATATTTTAAAACATTTCTGTGCTAAATATATACTTTGTATGAAACTTAAAGATAATTTTGAAATAGTTTTATATCAGTTTGCTCTTGCTTCATATTCGGAAAATTATTCCAAATACAGAATTATTTTACAAAATATTGCTATTAAATAATGAATTATTATTTTCACCTAACATGGTAAATGTAAATAAAATAGTTGAAGTATATATATTTGAAATGATTTGATATAAATTTGTTGTTTACTGCAAAATGCGTGTACTGTAATTGGCAAAATGTTCAAGATAAATGGTTTTCGGTCCTTTCATTTTCTGTGAGAAAAATATATCAATGATGTAATTAATTAATTAATTAATTTGAATCTTCAGCCATCCTAAATGTGTGGCATACAGTTATTGATATGAATAAAAATTGTTTACTAAAAAGATGATTAAGCATGATTTTAAAAAATTTAAAGCAGAGCTTTGAAATGATCTAATTTTAAAATCTAATTTTTTATGCATTGTATGTGATATAGTCAAACTTATAAAAGTTATTTTTTATTTACACCAATAGCTACTCTTTTTTTATTAATTTTAAAAGGAAGTGAAATGTTTTGTGCTTTATATTTCTGATAAGTCTGTAATTTTGAAATAAATTATTGATGGCATAATAAAAAAGCTGAGAGGATGGTAAACGCATGCTTTATTTTCTCCAAGAATGACGATTCAAAATCAAGCCACCTTAATTACATGTTAATCTGTCAATGACTCAAGCAAAAGTTCTGTTAAAGTATGCAATGTGATGGGAACAAAACAGGACTCACCGACAATAAGAAGACGTCATCTATATCCTTTGACTATGTATACATGTCTTTGTACGAAATCTTCCCATTAAGAAAAAAAACCTGGTTGAAGTTGAAGCTTAAAATATGAACAGCAAAATTTAAGAAAGGTACTTTGACGTGAATAATTTAAATTTAGTTCTGAATCTATATTCATCAACCAATAAATATCAATATACATTTCTAACAATGAATGACTTACTGTAAATAATGGAAAAGAATCAATAACGGTTTATCTACTTTCCTATATTAATGATTTCAACGCTCTCGTATATGGATTAAAGATCAAAATGTCTATAAAAATAGTTTTGCAGTTATTATAACTGATTTATTCTCTTATAACAATGATTCTTGATTTAATCTTTTAGCAGTTATACCAATAGAGAGATATATTGGTTCACTGTTGAAAAATAAAATTTTTGAACTGGCGGAATGAGTCATTTAATCATAATTCAGTCGAGTACCTTTAAGTCGAACTAATTTATAGCAGAAAACATTCTTTAAAGGCAGAAATGTTTCATCCTCAGGTAAAAATATAAGCAATTAGGTTTTAAGCATTTCTGCATTTCATTGCAGTTAATTTTATTGAAAGCTTAGAAAAACTGAATAGTTTCAACTACTTGAAAACATTTGCGATTTTCCAAATAACTTTTAATTCTTATCTTTCAATTTTTTTGTATTGTAAGCTATTTATTTTTGTGAAAGGTAAAAGTTAGGTTTATACATCGCTCAGAAAATTTGCTTGCATAAAAAGTTTAAAGGCAAAAATGCACCATTTCAAAATTCGTGTGTTTTCTGATAATATGCAAATCATGTACATGATTCTTACAATTTATGACATTAATAGCATAATGACAACTATATTACAATACAATAAACTGTCCTCAATAATGTTGAATGAGCTGCCGGAAATCTAACCATAACGTACAATCTATAGTAACGTACAATTTACCAGTACTTTGTAGCAACAGTTATTTCACTAAGTACTAGTAGAGCAAATAATTATTAGTAGATAATAACCCAAAATGTTTTCGGTTGAAATTCACTGGCACAAGCAATAAAATATCAAATTTTAAATAATTTTAATTGATATAAATAACTTTCATATTCATCAGCTAATCTTCTATAATATATTTAGAAATTATTTCCCTTTTATCAACATAACGCGTGACAATTAATCAATTATAAAAATTTATTTGATTTAGTCTTAAGACGAGATACATATAAATAACTTTAGACAGCTTTCCGTCAATAATAATTTAATAGAATTATTTTTTGAATATTAGTTTATATTTTTTCAATTTCATTATGTAATTCTTTAAAACTGAATGATATGGAAAAATATCTATATATGTTTATATGTATCAGATTAAAAAAATTGCATTTATTTTCTATATCTGACAGTTTTTGGTGGTTTATTGACAGCAAATTCTTATTCAGTTTATGCTGCTTTTCTTATTTTATTATTTGCTGCAAGAAAAAAGCTTTCCAAATATTGAAAGGATGCGAAAGATTTGCTGACTCGATTATGTACACGGCGTCAAACAAAAGCAATCATGCTTTAAGTCTTGTCACTTTTGAATTAGTTATTTTCAACTAGATTCTTTTCTTACTATATCCAATTTTGAAATTGAGCTTGCATTTATATTTTAGTAAAATACTACAATTCATCTTAGAAATGATATTAAAAAGTATTTGTTTGACAACAGTCTTAATTTATTTTGCATACGCATTTTCGTACGAGTTATCAAAAAGAATTTGCTTATAAGTTTTGAATGTATTGGTTTTTGGACTGAAGTGCTCAAATTTATAAGAAAAAAAACTGAAGAACTTCCAAAAATTTTAATTTTTCAGCTTAAATTCTTGCGATGTATGAATTCAAAAACTTTATATCCTCACTAATAATAATATTATTTTTACAAAATAAAAATATCATTTTTATGCAAAAAACATATTAACAATAATTTAGAGCTTTTTTCTGAATCACATGACTTCAAAACTAATACTGTTGTCTCTATAACTTATAAATTATTAAAAATTATACTTTTAAATAGGCTATGATCTAAAATGTGTATTCTTTTTCAAACTAATACAATAAAAATGTCCTTTTAAGAGTGATTTGGTAAAATAACGGTATGAAACAAAATAACAGAAAAGTTATATTTCGAGAACACAATGAAAAAATAAAGCAAATGTTTATTTCCAACCAGAAATTTTGTTTTGATATTTTTATGAACTCTAAACTTGAAATTTAAGAAACAGATGTGGTGTTCCGTTATTTTTATGAGCCAACTATAAAAGATCAAAATTATTTCCACAGTGAGTAAGGTAAATAAATGGGGAAAAGGCTTTAGTCGAATGCATATTCTTTTCCTTCAGTGTATGCAATTACCTGTAAAAAATAGTTTTTTTTAAATTAGATATGCATCAATTAAATTATATTTATTATGTTAGTTTAATGCTTCAAAAAGCATGCCAGAAAAATATTTTAGAATGCATGCATATTTTATTTTTGAAAGTATTAATGTGCAATACTTATAAGAGTGAACTGTACTGTATATTTTGGTAAATATTTTGTACTGCTTATTTATATTTGTGTGTCAAAGAGATAAAAATGCACAAAAATACAAAAAATCGTCGAATGAGAACAAATTATATAATTTTGTTTTAAAAATGAAAATATTGTGAAGTAGAATATAATTTATTCTATGCTTGCTATTTAACAGTTTGTAAAAAACTTAATTTAGATTCCTTATTTAGACAGTGTTAAGCACAGCAATTTCTTTGTTATTATTTAATCTTTGTTCAATTAACATCATGCCTGAAATTTGGAGTTAAAAAATCAAAAATAATGATACTTTTAATTAGGATATAAGAGATCCAATGAATTAAATGCATAACAAATTAAAAGCACAGAAATACAGATTTTATAATGTTTAGATGTTTTAAATCAATAAAATATTTTGCCACATTTAAATTTCCTTTTAAATCTCGGAATTTTTTCTTTTATGAAAATATGAATTACATTAATTATTTCTTGAGAATTTTGTATAAGAATTTTATATAAAGCACATGCATTTTTGTTCTTTTTTACTAGCATATGGTCCTTCTTCAAAATTACATAATAATCTAATTACATTCAAAGTATTAACTAACATTATATTCATCTACCTTGTATTATGCTTAAGTCCATAGGAAAATAATTCTGCACAAATAAAAATTCATAATGATCTGAAAATTGTTAATTCTTGTATGTTGCTCAACTAGCTTTAAGAAAAATATTTCTAGATATATGATACAATCTTTCATCTTTTTCAAATAGCATATTTTGATGCTTTGGTGAATTAATTCGAGTCATTTTCAATTTCTTTAAAAATATTACATTGCATTTGCTTTTCGGTGATTTCTTGTTCAAATCAACGGTTCTAAAGTTTTTGTTGTTCCTATCAAACATATAGTTGAGGTTTATTTATGTAATTCTATATCAAAATCTCCATTTTTGATAAAACTTTTGACTTCTCCTTATACGTGGTTTTGCAGAGAAGTCTATTTGTATTCAATTTGAATATGAATTTTGTTTCCGCAAACAACAGTTACTTACATAAGATGAAACTGTATACGTATTATGTAACAGTATTTGCGTATTCTCTTCGTTTCGTATAAATTGAGCCAATTTTGTTGTTTGTTTCAGAATGAACGTAAATAAACTAAAAAAAATTATGGATATCTTACTTTAAAAATGTTTTAAAGTATTATTTGAAATTCTCTTCTTTAGAGAATTTTTGTAGACAATTCTTTTTGAGAATTTTTTAAAAATGATCCCCCAAGTTGATAAAGGCTTTACAAATCACCAATAAAAATTCGGTGGGGGAAATTTGGGATCAATTTCAAATAAGAAAGAATTTCAGAAACTACAATACATTTTAAAAACTACAATACACTATCATTAAGCTTTCAGACTAAATTACAATTTACATATATAAACTTATTTAAAAAATTTTCAATACAAAACGCAAGCAAAAAATTTAGTTTGTTTTTTTAGGAAAACAAATTTGCAATGCTTATGTTTAAAATAAGTAAAAAATGTTTTATTTATGATTGTTGAATAAATTTCTAAAATTATTTTAACCTAAGTTATTTTATAATTTTTTAACTAATCAAGGAAACTAATAAAGATAAGTTATTTTATAATTTTTTAACTAATCAACGAAACGAAAACCAACATTTTTAACTAATCTAGTTTATTTATTATTGTTGAACAAATTGCTAAAATTATTTTAAGCTAAGTTATTCTATAATTTATTAACTAATCAACGAAAAAATCTTTAAAATAGAAACATTTATTTTATCATCAATTGAGTTCCGTATGTAAAATATATTCTTTTTTTAATATTTTTCATGAAAAATCGATATGAAATGTTAATTGATGACATATATGTATGTAACAATGCGGCCGTAGTAGAATAATATTTTTTAGTTAACTATTATTTTTTCGTACCATATGCTGGTTTTAATTTGTGTTATGAATTCAATCAATGTTAACAATAATTTATTTGATAATTAAATAGTCCTATCATTATTTAATTGGCTTAGCAGATAACAAGTCTAAAAATCATGAAAATATTTCTATTCTTTGTTAAAACAACATGAGAACTTACATTTTGGGTCTTTGTTATAGAAAATAGGAATTTCTTTTATGAATCTGTAAATTTTGTAAACTTAAACAATACATTTTCTTAAATAATATTTAATAGAACAAATATATCTATTTACATTAAAAAGGGAGTGGTGAGTTGCTTACTTCATGCAATTGTATTTAAAACATCTAAAAATGTATCAAAAAAATTATGCAATTTTTCATTAAAAACACTCGTCTCAAGCGCCTAAGTAAAAAGGCAATTTTATATGAAAAATGTAAGCCAAATGATTCAAAACAAGAGAGAAGAGCTCGTTTAAAATGGGACAAGAATTCATTTAAATTGCTTTCATTCAATATTTCTTAAGTGGCTCATTTATCATCAGAAAAGATCATTTTATTCCAGAAGCATAAAAATAGAGTACATTTCTGCAACATTACACTGTTAAGTATATAGTTCTTTCATTGATTTTATTAAGTTATATTCTAAATAAGCAGGATGATTGAAAAAAGTCTCAGAAAACAATTTTATGCAGAAAACGTCAGTCCAGATTTTCCCTATGAATATTAAAATTGCCTTTTAAGTCGCATTAGGTTGTTACTGAATCCATTTCCAAAAAATGGGATCATGGTCACCTCAAAACTATACTATCATCTATTGAATTTCTAACCTATTTAAGGATGAAATCTTAGTTTCATGTTTTACTTGATATAGATTATTTATTAGGTTTTGGATATGACTTACTTAAGAAGACAAAGACTGTTACTAGAAGCAAAAATTTGGATTTAGGAACATTTTACATTAAATGAGAAACATCGAGTATATTAAGTTGTTGTATCAGAACATTTGATAGAAAATTTTAATAATTGATTTGTTGGATCAAAGTAAATTCATAGAACCAGAATTAGATTTTTCAATACGCACATCAACGTTTTGTCATACTAAAATTACTTAACGTTGTAAAAATATGATAGTTATTAATCTGCATTGAAAATGGAAATCAAACTAACTGAAAGCATATTTGAACATAATGACCATATCTTAATTAAAAGCAACATTCCTTTAATGCATTTTAAATAAAATCCACAAAGGAAAGTAATACCATGTAAATTTACTGGTATAACAATATTTGATTCATTCAAAAGAAAATTATATAACAGTCTTGAATATATTTTGAAAAACCATGAAATATATTCTGTAATTTGCAATATTTATTCTATTTTTTAAACAAAATATATCTATATCTGTTTTTTAGAACAAATATTTTATAGACATTATTTTATATTGTTTTTGTTTTACTACAATTCAGTTAATTGTTCATCAAACCTAAGGCTCACTTATCAGAATGAAATAATATATTACAAATATTTCATTACATTTATTTTACACCTTTTTATTTTAAAGTATAAATTACTTAAATATTCCAGACAAATTTTTAAACATCAATCAACACATAACCAACGATCTAATACTCCAATTGAAAAATTAGTTGTCCAAATTCTCCAATTTTAGTTTCTTTTTTGTATCAGATGACCGAAAACTTTGCGATTGAACATTCATTCAACATAGGGAAAAATTCCAGAAAATAATATTAATGATAGAAGAATACCAAAGTCATTGCTCAGGAAACAATCAAGAGAAAAGTTTCCGGATTCTAAACTTCTCCAATAAACTATCGAGGTCAGTTTCCGATTGGCATTCTACAGCCAAAGTAATCGCCATTCGCGCTAAGCAAACTTTCACTCTTTACTTATCGAGATCACATACAAGCAGAATGGAATCAGTTAGGAATTAATTCACTTTCTTCTGATTAGTAAGGGATATCACTGTTGGGAAAAGGAAAGAATCAAATTCCATTTGCGGCAAAGTCATCAGTCCTCGAGCTAATGCAATTGAAATATCCCTCCTTCACCTTCACGTAGAATATTCTTTACCATCTGAAGAGTTTCATGGGGTCGAGTTAAAACGTCGTGAGATGAAACAGAAAAGCATAATTCTTCATGAATATATTCTGATAGAATGCAAAATTGGTAATGCTCTTTGTCTCTTACGATGATTTAATTTGCATCACCAAAATTCTTTTTATTTGCTGTTCTAAGAAATCAAATAAAAGTTAAAAAGAAATATTTATTATATCCAAGATTATGTAATGTGATAGTATTTGCATAATCTTATTTGCAGCTTAAATATAGCATGCTTCGAATATTCAATTTAATTATTAGTTTTGAATAAGAAATATTTACTTGTTAAATTTAATTTTTTATATACTTTTAGTTTTTAGAAAAGCATATACCTCAAAAGAGCTTTTAAATTATTATAATAAGAGTTCGTATTTGTGCAAATTAATTTGAACTAATCAATTCTCGATTTTAAATTTTGATTATAAAAAAGCTACAAACATTTTTTATTTAAAGCAAGCATTAATATGGGATAAAAAAATTAATTTCGTTAAAAATGACACATGTTTTCACGAATGGAATGGGTATCATATAGTTTTGATAACAAATATATTGTCTAAAAACCTTTGGAGAAGATGTTGTCAGAGCTACCAGTAATTTTTATAAGATTATCTCCTAATAAAAAATCCGTTGATCATGAAAACAAGAAAAGAATAATTCTAAATTCACCCTATTTACCAGCAATATCTATTCCAAAACCGATTTATTTTCTCATACTGATGTTGTGTTATGTATGTACATCTGGTTCTCTGTTAACCTCTTTTTGTTATAATTAAAGAGTTTAACCACAATGCTTTGTCAAGTAAAATAAGCCTTGTTTAAGGAACTAATGAATCAGCAATGTGTCAAGTGTATCATTGTATGTTCGATATGCATAATATTCTACTTCTTTTTATATTAATTTTTAATATAATACAAAAAGTTTGGTTGATGCCGCAAAATAATGAAAAATGTATTTAATTAAGCATAAGATCCTTACAGGAAATAAAATTGCATATAAGTTGTTTGACATAAATTATACAATTAAGATAATTAGTGATTAACTAAATAAGAATCTTGATTAGTCAAGTCTTCTCCTTTTGGGTGTTTCAGTCCCTTGGATAAAAGGAAGATGCTAACTCTCTTATCCATGAGATTCTATGTCACTTCTGGTCATTGAATTCGCTAGATTCCATAGATCAAATCTAGCTGTTGCTAAATCATGAAGGATTAGTAACAACAACAAGAGAATCATGATTATGCAACTAATTTCAATAATGCAGTAATATATACTAATATCGAAATTTTTAGCTCTTCATAAATGTTTTCATTTATAAATTATTTACTTAAATATTTTTCAAATTTTAGTATTTAGAAAATTGCGCTTTGCGTTAAAATTTTCATTAAATATAATTACCTTTGAGAAATCATCTAATGTGTAACTCAGTTTTTGTACAATATTTAACTCATACTAACAAAATAATTATTTTAATATTATTTAATATAATATTAACATATACATAAAATAATTTTTATTTAAAATGTAATCCCATACTAATCAAAGACTTTCACTTTCAAGTGTTAATCATTTTCTATGTATTCAATTTTTTTTCTAATTATTTATTATCCAACTGGGTGTCATTTGTTTTAATGAGATATTTTATTCATCTTCCGTAATTATTAGGATTCCGTCATTACCATTATCATCATCATATTGAAAATTTATCAAGATTACTTTAAGCAGGAACGCGCCCTAACATCAAAAGTTATGGACAATCCGTAGATCTGATTCTGTCACGAGAACGATTTCGAAGAAAGTTATAAATTCTTCCAAGTATATCGTTGGCTTCAAACGATATAAGCCCCAAAATTAAACTACGACTTCTCACCTCCGTTATTAAATTTCCCTTCCACCTTATACCACTCCATGTGGTATCTTATCGCACCCCCAATCCCGCCACCCTTTCATTCCAAGAAATTACACCCAAACCCTTCCTTAATTCATCTGGCCCAGTTCCCCTTCTCTTTTCTCAACCCTACTTAATCGTCGGGCCTTTAATAACGTAATGAGTTTTCCCTTAGGGTGATAACATTCCTCGTTTGTTCATCTGCAGGAAGGTAGTGGAAGCATGTGGGGGTGGAGCAACTCTTCAACGACTTAAGACCTTTCGTTTTAAATAATAATAACGTCGTTGTGCGAACCTCTCAAACCTCCTCACCAATGAGATTAACGTGCTTCCCTTCCTCCCTCTGGTTCTTCATCTGCCATCTTTCCGAAGTCAAGCTCTTCTCAAAGTTCTTTCACCTCATTATGATAGGTAGATTAATCACTGGATCCAAAAGGGCGAGGTGGATTTTTAAGGTCCGAGCCTCTATATATTATTCAGGATGGTCTGATGAAAGACTGTATAGTTTTCGTAGAAAATTTAGGGCGGAGGCCATCTATAGTTTGAGGTTCTGAGTGATTGAAGAGGGGATTTTTCTAATCATTGTTTCTTTTGGGCAAGGAAATTTTTTTCTGAAGGACTGTAAGACTTGGTGACATCTTTTAAAGATAGCCATTTACTTTTGTTTCAAAAAAGTATTTCTAAGTAAGATGTGATTCATCGCAACGATTTTCGATTTGTCACCAAAAATATTAGGATGAATAGCACTCGAATTCGAAACGCTTTATCTTTATAAGATTGAAAAATCATTCTTACTTTTCTT
This sequence comes from Latrodectus hesperus, assembly GCA_037975125.1. NCBI lineage: Eukaryota > Metazoa > Arthropoda > Arachnida > Araneae > Theridiidae > Latrodectus > Latrodectus hesperus. The sequence continues at coordinate 73,355,111 of CM075860.1, read as the reverse complement.
TATGCTGTACAAATAAAAAAGAAGCTATCTATCAAACACTTGTAAAAATTATGAAGAATAAAATAATGTCAAGAATAGCTCAATTGGTAAAGATTGTTCATTTTATTTCGTTATATAAAGGAAAATCAGAATTGTTAAATGGCTTGAAAAGGTATAACAAGCTTGATAAACAAATGTTGAAATATTAATAACATGTATTGAAACATATATATTGTATGCCCAGTTAAGTCTCATTGCCACTTCTTAACTTAAAGAGAGCTATTGCTATATTCATAAAACGGTGTCTAAATATAGTAACGTTGTCATATGCTACAAAACAAAATCATCTTCTGCTCTCCCCTGAAAGAAAACATAACATTCAAATTGAATGAGATGAAGAGAAAAAAAAATTTAAAAAGTTGTGGAGCATCATCAATTTAGTATGAAAAAGTACCAATGGATATAAACGCAAGGGATAGAACAATTAAAACGCACATTTGTTTTATCGACATTTCTAACACTTTTAAGTCAGAAAATGATCTGAGAGAAAAAAACTCGCAATGAAATTACATATCTAAATTAGATGTATTCAAACTTCCCACTTTCATGTATAGTTCCCGTTTGATCCCTGTTTGAATGTCATGTTTTTACGCGTTCGATCATACAAATTAAAATTTTGCCGCAATTGTCTTTAATGAGCCTTTAAAAGCCCTTGTAATTAATGTTTGTGGAGAAGTTTTATCTATTGTTTTGGTTTTCATCGTTTTAGGTATTCTCATTGAAAAATGTCCAGTGAAGTCAGATTAAGCAATCGCGGAGGTCAATCTGATACCACCATATCCAATTACTTGGTCCCTCAATTCCTTGATAAGGTACTGTATTACTGGCGATGTTTTAAGTGCAAGCGCGGTGTCGCATTGAAACCGTACATTCCTAAAAATAAAACAACTTTAGATTCTACATACAATCAGGTATTACATTTTCCAGTAATTATAAATCTCTTGCACACGTTAATGTGTCATCGTAAAATATTGTTCCAATTAGCTTGTTATTGTAAATTGCATTTCAAACGTCAATAGCAGATTATATTTGATGTTAAACGTCGGTAAGCCCTTAAGGATTTGTCAGTGATTTGTAATGAGTTCTTTACCTATTGCACATGCCACTCCTTGAAAACCATACCTTATATGCCTACACTATATATGCCATGGATGTTGGTTAGACCACTGTATGATTCCTGACAAAGTTACACTATGTTTTGCGTCGCTAGGGCCTTTCTGTTATTTAACACATGTTGAGGCATTGGTTAATATGGATAAACACATAATTGGCTTAGGATTTTTCGAATTTGATTTTTGGAGAGGCTACAATATTGACAGAGATCTATTGTGCTGTATTTTGAATATGCGGGGGCATATGCTAATATTTGCTCCGATTGAACTTGCTATCCAACTGCTACCCAAATTAGCAAATCAACTTAGCTGATCTGCCAAATGGAGCTCCATTGATCACGCAGCATATCTCTTTCAAACTTTTTTATAATAATTAGCATGGTTTGATGTGAAGGATGTGGACCTTCAGGTTGCTGCTGGTAAAAACTTGAAGCTGATGGTGCTTTCTGATAACATTCACCGTACAGTAAACTATTTCACAATATTCAGCTTTGGAAAAATTGTCCAGAATCATGAACCTTAATATATTGGAACTTAAAAGATGTCTCTTTTATTGATATCTCAACAGAACAGGCATGTCATCCCTTTCATATATGCATATGCCACAAATTTGAACACCAAGCATAGATTCATTTAAGTTAATGTAATACTAATTTACTCAATCCACGTATTGTCTTCCCTGTTTATAAAGCCCACCAATACAAGATTGTAATCATTGGGCTTGAACGATGGTCATTTAGATTAGAAATCATACCTCAATATGCTATAACACATTGCGGTGTCACGTTTTACTCGAAATACAATCATTTCTCATTCTGTTCCCTTTTTATGACATTATAGTTTAGGAAATCATGAATAAAAGAAGGGCACGTTTTACCATTATTTTATTCCTGTAATATTCACAAGGGGTATTTTCGTATTAAATCGATAAGGTTTTACAAATTTGTTAATCAATTTTTTTCTCAATCTCGTTTCGTTTTCGAGATAGGAATGCTAACTCAACTCTTTTTCAATAGGTGGTGTCCTAGATGATTTTATTTTGTAATACATGGCTTCATTACTACACACTTGTTGGCTGATTTAGATTTTGGATCAGTATACAAAAATAATAATTTTTTCAATTAATACAAACAAACGATATATTTACATATTTAACTGCTAAGTAAAGAAAGCGGCGAAAAATGCCTTATTGTGTATTAAAGACGAAATCAGAACTTATTTCTACTGAAATTCAAGAGTTTCTTGGATGATTAAAAATGCATATTTTATGAAAAACTATTAAAAGCAGTGAAGTTTCAATATTAAGAACCAATGCAAATACTAATTACTGTTTTAATTATGTATTATTTGTAATAGAAAAGCCTTGAATTAAGGAATGCATAGTTTTTAATTATTAGTATAAACAATTTACAGTTATTGTATCATATAATTATAAAATTACGAAAAAATAATAAATCTCTAAGGTTTCGCTTTTTTAATCTTGTTCCACGTTTACGAAATTCTTCAAAAGATTCTAATTATTTGAAAATTTATATACAAAAATTACTGACGTATAGTTGCAAAAAAAAGGCATAGAGAATATTATTTTTTAATTTTTAAATTTCGGAATAAATTTTAAAATTTTTCCTTTCCAGAATCATTGTTCTCGACATTTTGCTTTTCATGGGTATGAAATGGCGAGATATAATCACCACCCCATTGACGATTATATTTCGTCAGAATTCGGAAATACACTTATTCTGGTTACATGCCAATAAATTCAATAGCCTACAAAATAAGCTTAAAGTTACTTTTTAGTGTTTTCCTAGAACGAAGATTCATTCCGATGCACACACGTAAACATTCCATCCCTTCTTATTCCTTTCCGTCCTCAACAGTAGGGATGATAACATCCCAGGATAATCAGCATCATCATTCCTTAGCCCCCGGGATCAGTCTGAAAATCGTGACAGGGGCTGCCCACTGTGTATCCAGGTAAAACGTGCCTCATCACGCACTTCAATGGGGTAAGAGGGCAGTGCTGGCATAATACTTCGCGCTAGGATATAGTGTACTTCTCCTGGGGCTATAGATAAAATATTCGCTGGAGAGCATTTGGTTGACGTCTTGCTCTAACTCTGAAATCACGATATTTTCCTATGAAAATTTCTTCGTTTTACCCTATTTCTCAGCATATATAGGTAGGCATATAAGTCAAAAATATATTTCTTTTCTTGCAATAAAATACATTTGAATAATAATAACGAAATATTATCATAGAAATTAGCTTCCTGGAGGAATATTTAAACTAAAATTTCAATAACATAAAATTCGAATAAAAAAAATTTAAGAAAATTTAGGTAAATATTATTTATACTTTATAATTAAATGTTCATTAAATAATAATGACAGGGCTTAAGGAATATAAAATTTTACATTAAAGATATTTTAATAACTTTAATTTATTAAATTAAATTTGAATTATTTTAAAAATACATAAAAAATGCGATTGTTTACCTTCTTTAAAAATTCTATTCAATATTCTGACAACAATATTACAAAATTACTTGAAAACTTCATATAATGTCATTATTAATCAACTTGCACACACATGCAAACACACGTGTGCATAAAAATTCAATCTCTATCATATACAATGGGAAATCAAAATGTTCCCGAAATTTTAACGTAACATTTTATAATTACAATTAATTTACTTATTAATTTTATCATTATATTTATTAATTACCAAAATTCTTATCAAGTATCATGATGACAATGTAGCTGAAAGAAAGTATGTGCGGATATAAGTTTTCAAGAGAGATTTCGAAATTGGAGCGAATATAAAAAATCAAATCCGTATTTCAACAAAGAAAATCTGTAAAAAATTTGTTTTTAGTTTTAGTAAGGGTTTACGTTAACTATTCTTTAAAAAAATCCAACTCTTGCACTGACTTTGGGGATGTCGAAGTGGGTTGGGAGTGTAATATTCAACAATTTTTTTCATCTATGATTTCTTTGTTGATATATCTCGCAGAGAATAACATTCCCAGTTATCTACCAATCTCCATACTCATCGGGTTTAATTGAAACGCCTTTCTAGTTCTTTCCAAATCAAAATGGCCTTAAAAGCAACAATTTCGATCTCGAAAAAAAATATCAAATGCATCATGGTAGCTGAGCTTGAACGTCTCTCGAATAACAGAGCTTTTGTCATCGTTTTCATCAATGGCAGAAGAGTTGAAGAACTGCTTATATCCTGAATGAGCGAAATTTAAGGGGTATTAAGTTGTTGCTTATGACTCTTGGACAAGCCAGGCTCACTATGCCTTGGCTATGTGAATTTAAGTCAACACGGATGAAAGTATGTCTTTGCTCTTTTTTAAATCCTCCGAAAGATGGCTCCACCAGAGGATCCACTCCCTCAATTTTGACATTGATCTGAAGGGGGAGGAAATGTTCTCCAGACCATTACACCCATGGTAACTCCTCAGTGACCGACCACAGGACTTTCGATTCCACGGATTTAACGAGCACGTATATCACATGTACTCGGTGGGTCTTTGGCGGCATTAGGATTCGAACCCCACCTTTCCGGTGGAAGGCCGATGCTCTAACCATTAGGTTACCATGACCCTGGTAATTAAGTAAATATGTATTCATATTGTGAAAGAATTACAATTAATTTCGGTGAACTTCTTGGCAAGAAACTGTAAAATTTATTAGAAAATAACATTTGAGATACTGATTAGGAAAATTATGATGACCACATTAAATACTTAGAAACATGCTTAAAAATCTCTTATTACAAAAGAATTCTACTGATGATTTTTATAAAGGAAAAAAATGAGGGATTTCATTCATTTTAAGAAATAATTTTCTATGTGAGTTATAGCGTATTGTGTATAATAATATGTCTTTTAAAAATTATTATACACAATTTTGCAAAGAGTACAATCTTACACTCTATGCAAAATAACTTTACGTTATATAAAGTATTAAATTAGTAAAATGCAAATAGTATTCTTTGAAAACTACAGATTATTTATAACAAGAGATTAATAGCTAAAAATAATATTATAAAAGTAGGGAAAATTATTTCTTTTCAAATTAAAGTTTCTATATACAATAGCTGATTAATTAATACTGCCATCATAACCATTGAATATTCTATAACAATAAAGTTCAGCATAATTTGAAAAAATTTAGATATATTGTTGAAAAATTCTATTTTAAATAAAGGCACTATATAGAGGTAAATTTATACAAGAAACTAATTTATTCTCAAGTAAATGAAAAGGTATTAATATTATATATATAACTTAAATATTTAAATTTAACACTACACAGGAGCACATGTAGGAAGTGGTGACAAATTTCTTAAGTATTCAAAAGCAATATTAAAGAATGATTTATTTTCAATTTATATTTCCTACTTTCTTTAAAACAAATATTTTTTATTTGGTGCATAAATATACAAAATCATATAATACATTTTATTTTAATTTTTCAAAAATAAAAATCTTCATATATACATAATTTTATATTTTGGAAAATATAATAGAGTATATAACATATGTTATTTTACTTTAAAGTCAGAAATTTGCTCTGAGAAATCATTTAGCAATTTAAAAGCTGGAACTAATTACCATAAAAAAGATAACCAAATATTTAACAGCTTTAAAAAATTGCATATTTAGTACTAATGAAAATTTAAAAGATTGAAAAAACAATTACGATAAAAGTATTGTGGGAAAAATTAATATTAATTGTTATCAAGGAACTCACAATTTAATTAAAATCACAATTGTTAAAGCGATTTTTTTTGTTCAAGAAAAATTCATTATATAATGTTTGTTGAGATATATGGGGCTTAATCCAAAATAACAGGCTGAAAGGCTATAAAATAATTATGATATTGATATTCTTTAGGCCTTAGAGCATTTCATATTGAACTGAAATAAATTTAAAAATTCCAAGTGGCCAAACGATTACTTACGATGTTCTATTAAGTGTTCAAAATATCATTATTTGTTGATGTTAATCATGAATTAAATGTTTTAAAAAGATGGTGTTCCGTATAGCGTCAAATTATTCATAATATTTTTTCTGAAAATACTATATAATATTTAGATATGACTGACATATTTATTTCTTCAATTTAAATTTAAAGGCTAGTACTTAAGACAGATTAAAAATTTCAATGCTGCTATAAAATGTCAAAAATACACCAATGCCCCATCCGAATAAACATGAGGATAAAATATCTGTATCAAAAACAACATTTCTCTATATAGTAAATAAAAGAAAGATTTTGTCTAATGTTACATCAATTCTAATAAATTATGTAAAAAATTTTGTTAGTTATATAAAAGGATGATCATTTATTTAACGTTTTAACTTCTATAATTCAGACACACACATAGATAAATATACTTATAAATTGACTGGAAAACTTCGCAAATGCTATTTTTTATATATTTAAATATGGTAATTTGCATTTAAGTGAAATAAGTTATGTACTGACTTAGCTATTAAAACATTAAAATAAATTAGTTAAACTAATGAGCCTTTTGAAAAGTCTAATTTATAAGTATTTCAAACAAAATTTACTCATTTAAATAATCTCGTGAATGTATCTGCTAAATAAAGATATTTAACCACACCCATATATGCAGGAAATAATTTGCCACGTAATCTCGGTAAATGATATCACGCAATTATTAAACATTTCTTACATCATCATTTTAGAAATATGTCATTTGTCTCCTTCTCTTACCCTTGCGGTTACAGTATTTGCCAAGTAAGTGTCAACACGACAATATTTGTAAGTTGAGCCTACAAATTCATCTTAATCAAAGAGAGATTATATGCAAGAGTAAGCTTCATTTGGGAAAATAAAAAATTAAATAGAGTGACATAATAATTGTATACCTTAACATGTGTTTTAATAAATATTTATATTTCCTTAACGCAATTTAATTAATTTTTTGCCTATTTTTATTGTTTTTTTTTCAATTATGTTTTTGTATTTCTTTCGTATTATTTGCTATTTGCATTATTCAATATAAGTCTTGTATCTTTTAATTATTTACATTATTTTATCATATATATATATATATATATATATATATATATATATATATATATATATATATATATATATATATATATATATATATATATATATTGATTTATTGTTAGAAGGATAAATAAATAGATGGACAAACAGTCATTTACCAATAGCTTTATTATATCGAACGCTCTTTAATACTATGTTTTCTGTATAGATGTCTTTTATGAAGAAGTTGCTGATCTAAGCAACTTTGATAGAAAGTGAATTGTGGTGGTCCGAAATGAATGACTCCAAAACTGCTAAATTCATCGACTGTTTCCATTCTGTCTTTTTGAATACATACCAAATACCAAATGCATATACATATCAAATACATATACCAAATAGATTAATGAGTGTGAGATTAGTTACACAGTGTTGGTTGTCTATACGTCATTAATGGCATAGGATGTCGTAAGATGCCCCTCTCGTAAAATTAGATCAGACAGTGACAAACATAACACATTCGAGTGCATAGAAACACTTTTACTCTCTCACACATTCTATTCAATCGTCAACTGAGCCATCTTCTGTCACCTATCTTATTTTACCAAGGGGAAAACCTTCATATATTTTGTGTCATTTATTATGTGTGGACGTTCAACATCCTGACACCTCTGCTACCTATCTCACCATCATTCAGCGTAAGTATTCACAACGGGTGCTCGCAAACAACCAACAAACTTGTCAGTTTCTGAGATACTCTTTCCAGCGCCATCACAATTTTCTCACCGTCGAATTCACTTATACAAGTAATCTTTACCACGATTTGAAAATCAGCGATTATTTCATTTTCTATGCAAAATACTTGCTCCAAATTTGATAAAAAGTCTTACTTCAAATATTGGTAGTAGATAAGGCACAGTGTTACCTTCATCTCTAAAGAATCACAGCGAATTGAAAATTTCCTTAAGTGTTTTCTTTTAAAGTTTTCCCAATTAACAATCAGTTGTATTAAAACTTTCTAAAAGTTGCTCCTAACAACACAGCTTTACATATTAAAAAGCTAATATTTCGATGTATTCATTCAAATACTGAATTTATTCAATTGTTCACTTATAATGCTTAAAATATTTCATTATTATTGCATCAAGGTAGATTAATACAAAAGTGCAAGTCAAGTCTATCATTCTCTATTAAATTCCGAAAAAATACTTTCCTAGGAAAAATGATACAATTACATAATTACTAATTACATAAACTAATTACAAAAATTAAATTTTATGATATCATTTGAGCCACAGATCTGAGTTTCATACCAAACCTTTTCGTCGAGCCAAACTAACGCCATTCAATCATTTAAGATTGATTGAAATGAATATTAATTACTCAGAAAAGTTAGGAATTAAATTTTCAAGTTCAAACAAGTAAAACAAATAGGTTTCTAATAGACAGTATTATTGCATCTGATTAAAATAATTTGAAAAATAAGAAAGTATTACATACGCTGATTTTGAGAGTATTTGTAAGCAAAATGTGGCATTACAGAGGCTTTTAAGGAATTTATATGAATAAATTACGAGACAATTTATTTCTCAACGATGATTCTATTTTGTTAAATTAGTTTCACACTACAAATAATAATACGCACACACAAATGTCTATTAACAAATGAAATTATTCTTTTTATTTCTGTTTTTAATTTATATTATTAAATTCTGTTAATTATTATTTATTAGCTATGCTGTTTAGTATCTCTTCAACTGCAATATATGTTCTTAAGTGTCTTTTAAAAAATCATTAATTATCCAAATTTAAAATAAACTTCACTGTGATTTTTGAGTTTTATTATTAAGGATATTTTTATATTCTCTTGTATATTTTTGCTTAGTGCGCGCAGTACATACTCCTAAATTCTCTTAGTATTACTACTAAAAAAGGAAAACCTTTTTTTATCAGACTTTAATTTATTTTTATAACAAAAAATATCTGGAAATGAAAGGAAATCGGAATCAGTTCTTTGAAGCTAATAACAACGTCAGCAAAATCTAAGTTCTATTAAATTACTGCTCTTGTAATCATTCTGTAAAACTCTGTTTCTCAGAATCGTTATAACTTTTGGACAACTTGTCCCTTGTGCCCTGGAGCATTAATCACAGTTATACACACAAAAAAAAGAAAATGTAATGACGTAAAAATAAAAATTTCTGACACTCAACTTTCTATTTATTTCTTTGTAGATATCAAATATGTTACAAAAGCACTATTCTTTAAATTTAACATTGAAAAGGAGGATTGTTAGCATGATCAAAGCAACATTCCGTAATTATTACAGGAAAACAAAATGTTACCTGTTTTGAATTCTCCAATTAAAATAGTTTATGCATATGTGTGTGCAAATTCCATTTTTTTCAATTATTTTTACTTTTTGCAAAATTTCTTAAGTACAAATGTATTTAAAAGTAACATATTAACTATTGAAACAAATAAATGATATGTAATGACAAATTAGAAATAAGAGAGACTGAAAAAATTCTGCCAAACATATATTTTGGTTAACATAAAACTACCTGAAGATAAAGTTATCTTATGATAATCTACGAATACTTAAACTTTTTCAATATTTTTATTCAATAAATAGGTATTAATATTCAAAATAGAAATAAGTTAAATTTTTGAAGCCTTTTTCATTCCTTAGAGTTTTCAGTTCGCATGTATTAACTTCGACAAATATTTTTTCAGGTAAATTTTACCACTTTACCTTAAATCATTACAAAAAGCATTTCGATGCTATTTTGAATAAGGATTTATTAAATTAATGAAATATTCAGGCTTAAAAAAGTGACTCTAAAAATTAATTAAAAAACTTTTTTCATTCCCTATTTAAAACTTGAAATTCTAATGACTCCATCTTTTGAATTCTACGCACGTGTATCATGAGTATTTATTGTTTATTGTTCAAAGAAAATACCAATAAATAATTATTATAAAATGTTGTACCATTGATTAGCATTTAAGGTGTAAATAGTTATAAATCCAGATATTATAGCCTCAATGATTCATATTATCTATTATAAAAAAATATGTACATATATCTGAAGTAAATATCGCATAAACTCATGATTTATGTACGCATCGAAAGTATATGCATGAAAAAACTTACGTTTTTATTTTTCCCATTAATATTAATCTAACTGTCTGTGCGTATATGGTCTATATATATATATATATATATATATATATATATATATATATATATATATATATATATATATATATATATATATATATATATATATATATATATATATATACATATACATACATATATACGTATATATATATGTATATATATATATATATATATATATATATATGTATATATGTATACATATATACATATGTACATATATGTATATACATGTATATATGTATACATGTATATATATACATGTATATATACTTCCTGTACCCTGAGTAGATAGAAGCAGTCGGGTGGAACAGTAAAGAAATAAAAGCCGACACATTTTCAGATCTGTACAATACCGTGCCTGACTACATGTCAGATACCAAGCAAACTATACACTCATATGGGCTCTGCAGTGGTTAAGTATATGTTACAACTAGTAGGAAAAGCATTAATTGATTTCGAAATTGTAATGTGTTGGAATAATTTAAATGATTTTGAAAGAGGCGTTATTGAGTTATTGAACAATGATTATCTCATGGATGGTTACTATTTGCACAATAGCATTATTACAGGCAGAATCACAGGAGAAGTATCACCATCTTATTCAATTATTAATATGTCATGAAATAATAGCAGATTAGAGGAGTTGTGGACACTAGCTGCACACAAACTCCAATTATTGTTAGAATGACTTCACAATGGTTTGAAGTTTGCAAGAGCTGCAAAATGTTTATCTAAATCCACTAAGATGAGTTCCAACGGATAGATAAAATTACAATATGTTTTAATACTTTCAGGAAAGTCTCCCACCCTTAGATCAATGAACATGCTTCCATTAACTAACTAAAAATCACCAGCCAGCAAATTTCTCAAGTCTCTTAGTATTTGCAACATTATAACTGTTTGTAGATTACTGTAAAACAGTTTTGTGGAGCTACACATTACTCAATATTCTGTTCCATTTATATGGAAGACTATAAATGCAATGAGAGCCAGACGAATATTTTTTAATTCAAATTCATCTTTATAATTATCAATCTCGGTAATGGTATAATATTCATCTCGAGATATTTTTCACTGTGTGGATTGCATCATTAGCATGCTTATTCTGATAAACTGAACAACCACATCTACATGAATATTTAGGATAGTTGAATTCTTCCTACGATTTTCTAACTGTATGGAATATGATTTCAGGACAATAATGCAAAATATGATTTTATAGCCAATAACAAACGGTATGGATATACGTTGTGTATTTACAATGTTATTTAATGCATATTCATAGCTCTATAGAACATTTATAATAAAGGTTAAAATAACTCGATTATGGACTTCAAAATCATTCCATTTTTATAGTAGGCCTAGTGACATTTTTCTACAAAGAAAATAAACAAATAACCCTGGAAAGTTTGCACAAAGAAATGTTAGTGTAACTGTCATACATGTTGAGAAAAATGTCCCAGTATATATACTATACATAACGTATATATGTATACATATTAAACATTACTGGATATTAAAATTCAAACTCCAGGAATGAATGATTTTAGAACAGCAAAATCATATGAAAGGAAGAAGAGGTTACAATTATGAAAACGATTAATATCTCAGAGCATTTGTATGATGTAAGAGATACAAAGATCTTAAGAGAGAAGACAAAAAAGAAAAGAACATCTAAAGCACTACATAAAAGACAAGTTTCTCCGGAGAGTTATCATTCGGAAATCCCTTCACAAGTTCAAAGTTTTCTTAAAATATAGATTATGCTGCGAATAAAAAGAAATGCTGTCAGCAACTGTCATGATTCAACAGATCCAAAATCGTAGCCCATTAAGAGAGTGGATAATTGTTTCACGATATTGACACCTTCACTTTTCGAAATATATTCACAGTCATGCGAATATGGAATCAACTGATTACTGAAGTTCATATCGAGTAAAATGCTAGATCTCGATGACCTCCTAAGGTATTTAATTGTAAGGTCACCCTTGGAAAACCCCACAACAGACCTCATGCACCATTAACCAGAAAATGGGTTTATCTTCACATATTCAATTTCTACTGGTATCAACATAGATTACGAGCACGACGATGACTACGTCTCCCCTTGTACATTATTCAGACAGACCACGACTCAGCATGACAGATGAGCCCACTGACAAATCTTGGATGCGTCTTTTTATGTGAGTTCCTGTTTTCTTAGCTATTTACACAGCATTCTGATGGCTATTTGCATATCAAGAGGCTCAAAAGAGATTCTGATCACAGACTACTGAAAAAAATTGGCCTGCCAAACCTCACCTATTATTTCACTTGCATTCATGCAGTCTTGAAGCAACATGGAATGACTTAACTGTTTCAAGTTTTCAAACCCAGTTTGATTAGAGATTTAAATATTTGAACTTTTTTTAGCTTTAGAAGCGATAATTGTTTTTATTAATTTTGTAGTCCTGTGAACATCCAAACTGCTTAAGAATTGAATGTTTAATTTATATATTGTATATCGAATATATTTATTTTAATGCTCCTCAAATCATGACTTAATTACTGTGTCTATAAAAGAGCACATAACTATTTGAAAATAATATTAGGAATATATTAAAAAATTTTAATAGTGAAGGCCGTGGTAGATAGTAATTAGGGTATCGGCCTTCCATTCGGAAGAGTGGGGCCCGATTCCCAATACCGCCAAAGACCCACCGAGTACATGCGATATACATGCTCGTTAAATCTTTGGAATCGAAAGTGGTCGGTCGTTGAGCAGTTACCATGAGATGCAATGGTCTGGAGAAAATTTACTCACACTTCAGATCAATGCCAAAATTGAGGGAGTGGATCCTCTGGTGCTGCCATCTATTGGAGGATTTGAAGAGCCAAGTCATACTTTCACCTTCGTGGTGCTCTGAATAAAACGACAAGACGGTCCCAATTGACTTAAATTCGCAAAGCCAAGGCATAGCGAGCTTGGCTTGTCCAAGTGCCATTAGTAACAACAACATTTAATTGCATAGTGAAAAAATTTACAGTACAAACATTTTATTTAACAATAAATATGCGAACAAGTGATATATATGATAAAATTTCAATAAAACGACTGACATTTTATTCATTTTCTTTTTCTTATTGAACTAATGACCACAAAATGTTTCTAAGGAAGTGGGTAGTAAGTAATGATTCTCCCCGAGAAGTAACTAAAGCATGTAATATTTTCCCAGAGACTTCACATTAAAATTCGCAGATCCGGGACACATACGTCTTAAAATAAATAACCAAGCCTAACTTTAGCTAGCATGTTTATAATATGTTGCTATAATTTTCCAGTGCATAGTCCAAGTCATGCACTGTAGAGTTGGTGGAATTATTTACGTAGTTTAATAAAAAAAAAAGTGTATAAAAAAGGCCCATTATGTTTCATGAAAAATGCTACTTTTTTCTATTTCAAATCAACTTTATTACTAGAAAACAAAATGTGCTTCTTAAACCCAACACATTTTGTTCCGATGTAAAAATTCTGATTTTTTCACCAGAAAAATAATTTCTACATCCCTGCGTTTTATTTGGGAGACGTTTTGTTTCTGTATAATTTTTATCTGTGCTTCACATCTTACTATACTAAGATTTCCTTACGCCTTTTTTATATTTTTTGGGTGTCTGCCAAGGCTTGAACCTTATCAATCTTACTTCACCAACAACTCCTATTTCATCTTGGTTTTATTACTTACTACTATTCGTCTTTTACCCGTTTTATTAGTTGAAGAGGATAGATCTATTTTAACCGTAAATTAGATATTAATTTCTTTTAATCATCAATGTTTTTTGTACCTATTAATTTTCGTACTAGTTGCTTATTTAAAAAGAAGAGTTTGAATTTAATAGCAAGGATGCTCACATTTATTCATAAATAAAATCTCTTCCAAATAACATAAAATGCTTAATGTTTTATAGATGTATGTACTTTATAAAATATATGTATTTATCAAAATATAAAAAAATTAATTTAATGAGATATTTGTTAATTTGTTTAGAGAATGTTGGGAATAGGTAATTTACAACTATAAGCGATTTAATGATTTATTGGATGTTCTGTTCAATTTGAAATGAAAATAACTTATTGTATGAAAGGTTAATATAATAAATATTTCGATTCTGCGCATTAACCACTATACCATTTGCTGTACTAGGAACATATAATGCTGCAATACAGATGCATGCCTGTCATTAGTGCATTATATTAATTATCTTGCAGAAAAGTAATATTAACGATCAGTAAAACGCTTGCCGATTGCTCTGCATTATTCGAAAAAAATTGTAACACTGTATTGCAACACATAACAGAACAAGTATTTCCATTTCTTACAAAATTAAAATCTCAAAAAAATACTATGTTGGTATCAATTTTTTTTAGTTTTGATTTACAAAATTTGTTGATTGCTTCTTACAAGCTGAAATTCACTTCTTTGAAATATTTTTAAATTTATGTGGTGATTTTAATTAATCAATTTGTAGTTAATTTATTATTTATATTATTTCAAGATTTAATCACCGGTTCACTATTTATACTACCACTATAATGAACATGTAACATATATACATATGTATATATTAATGGATAAATAAAAATAAAAAACTATAAATAATAGCAAATTTTTATTCTTTAAATAAAAGTACTATTTTTATAAAATTCTCTTTAAATTTTCATTACATATTATTTTTTAATGGAGATAAATATATCCTTTCAAAGTAATTAAAATTTCCTGTTCTTTTTACTTTTCAGGTAAGCTTTGTTATCATCTACTAAATGAAGAATTGAATTATATATTATATATAAGGAAGTAATGGAAGATACATCATTCATTGTTAGGTAAAACTTATTATTGATTATACAAACTTTCATTTCGTTTTTAAAAAAATCTTCAAAATAGAATTAATTTCATTAATAGCAGTTTTTCATATATTTCAGCAACTTGTTAAATTTAAATATCAATATTTAGTATTCCACTTATTTCATAGATATGTCATGAATGAAAAATTACATAAAATATTATCTTCTTACATGTAATTCTCAAGCAATTATAAAAAAACATTTTTTTAAATTGAAAATGTTAATGCATATTATTTTAATAAATACAATTTTTCAGGTATCGTTAAGTTATTGTATTTTTAAAGTGATTATAAAATAAATTTACAGTTTCTATAATTGAATTGATATATAATTTCTACTAAACATCAGACTACTAATGTAGTATTTTTATAAATGTCATTTTCAGTTGATTATATTAATATACTAATTATATAACACCAATTAGAGTTACATCTAATTACAATTTTTAAAAAAAGATACCTGTCTCTTTAGAAAACTTTACACTGTTGAAAAAAAATTTTTATGAGTTATGTATTTCAAATTAAAGATGTTTGTTTGTCAATTTCATTCTTAACAGATGAATATTTACAGCCCACAGTATTTTGATGTAATGATACAATATTCATAATTTTTTAATATATTCGAAAATCTTAAATAAGTAAACATATATATTAAAGTTTAC
Organism: Latrodectus hesperus; assembly: GCA_037975125.1. Taxonomy (NCBI): domain Eukaryota; kingdom Metazoa; phylum Arthropoda; class Arachnida; order Araneae; family Theridiidae; genus Latrodectus; species Latrodectus hesperus. The sequence continues at coordinate 73,339,190 of CM075860.1, read as the reverse complement.
TATTAAATGTATTTGCTTTAAAGGGAAATTAATATGATTTCAGTTCCACAGAATTACAAATGTAACAACCTAAGTCACCGATAGATGGTGCTGCAAATCGTTTGCATGAGTGATAATTATAACCTTTCTTGAAATCACCTATTTTAATTTCAATGATTAAGAGATGAAGGTATGAAATATTACCTTCAAGCATTATAAAAAGGTCGATAAAGACTATAAATAATTTTGTTTGATTTTTTTTAATAAATTGTGTATGTAAATGAAGGCCTAACGAATTGTTAGAGCAGTATTTTCATTTTCTTACTTACCTACCTATTGATGAATTAAGTAATTAATTTTTTTAAATTTATGTGACTAAATATATTTGTGTCCATATGCAGAATGTGCAGAGATGTTGCATTTCTATTGCAGATCGCTATTTTTTATATTTTTTTCAAGATTTGCCTTTATAAAGTTTTATGAAATATTTCAATATATACCTTAGCATTAAATAACATTAAATATAATCAATGAGTTTAAGATAGTATAAGAATACTTACGAAAAATAAATTTGAAGTTAAAGTAAAATTATAATTATTATTCATCCTGGGAAAATATGAGGAACTTTTTCATAGCTTTATACAGAATTATGTAATAATTCAAAGCATTAACAAGTTTATATAAAAAATTTATGTTGCACAAATACAAAGGTTTCTCTTTTGGCACTAAAACTTCATATTTTATACATTTAATAAAATTAATTTAAATTATGTTTCTGATTTATCATTATATCTAGAACATTTGAACTTGCCATTAAACTTAACTAATGCCTTTCCTTTTTTTTCACTGAAAATGTAATAAGACTGTAAATAATAAATTAATATGCTATTTACAGCATAATAAAACTCATCTAAATGAGTTTTATTGTACTAAATGCAACATGCTAGTTATAGAATTAGTCTCAGTTTAAGTTTTTTATTTTATATTATATATTTTATGCGTTAGAAAAGCCTAAAATGTAATAAACTTATATTGTAAATACCGGTGAATGAATAAAGTGTTTCTAATTCTTTGTTTCAAAAATAAATTGGTGATATTAAAAAAAATTAATCTTTTTTAAATATTATCAAGTTGGGAAATAATATCTTCTACTTTATCGTAGTTAAAATATTTATGTAAAAATTAAAAATAAAATTATTGCATAAAAATTTATTTGAGTAATACTTAAAATTATGTAAATAATAGAATTATTTTGATTAATTTTACTCACAAAAACTTCAAAAATTGGAATTATATAATGTTTTCCTAATGGACAGTTAATTTATAAAAGAGTATTTGGAAGCCATGCTAATACCACCTACAAATTAATAGTCAATATTAGAAAGTAGAAATTTGACAGTTTGTAGTACATAAAATTAATGTAAGAGTGCAATTATGATATACTATATTTTAAAATATATAATTCATTGGAACTAGTAGGATATCCCCCCCCCTATTGGCGACCATTGCGACTTATTTTCGTTGTCAAGTTAAGCGCATGTTTTTTAAAGCGGAAATTCCCCTAAAATTAAAAAAATACGCATTTTAGAAAATTTAAATCACATAATAGTATACAAAATCTAAAAAAGTATTACTAAAAAAATGAATACAAATTTTTAGTTGGGTTTGCCTTCTCTTCAAAACAATTTATAAAAGAGGTAAATAAATAACAATGACTTACTTAATATGACGTTAAGCTCACATGTTGAATATGCTCGGTGATATTATGGAAAAATATATAAGAAAAATATAATAATAAATTAATAAAATATAGAGGAAAAAGATAATAATAAATAAACAAAAAGAAATTGGAAAAAAAGAACAGTTTACGATGTTGAAAATATAAAAGAAAAGTATAATAATAAATTTAAAAAATATATGTATGTATATAAGAAAAATATATAATAAGCTTGGATGCTGGCGACAATGAATCACAACAACAAACGCAGAACAAAAAGTTCGAATTGAAAGTAAAATGAAAACTTTAAATGCTGTTGCCACTGAAAGGAACCATATATATGACGTAAAAATGATGTAAAACATGAGCAAAACCAAATATGGTAACGAAAAATCTGATAAATAACAAAAAATAAATAACAAAATTGGCAACAGGATAATCAAAACAAAAGATGCTAGATTTGGCGAGAAATCACTTGAGGGGAGATATCATACTTACGCCAATTCCTATATTCATATACTTTATTCCAAATCACTATCCTTTATATTTCCTAATTTTAGAAAAAAATTTGATCGGTATATATATATATATATATATATATATATATATATATATATATATATATATATATATATATATATATATATATATATATATATATATATATATATATATATATATACTAATAGAAAATGCTTTTGCAAAAACGTTTTTCGGAATCTCTATTAATTCATTGTAATCCAACAAAAATAAACATGAAAGTTAGATTTAATTTTTGAATTTCAATCAATATAACAATAATAATAAAGTATTAATAAATTTTGATGTCTATGCTTCAAGTTAAATCGTATTCTATCAAAACAGTTATCTGTTTATTGTACATAATTTTTAACAATAGGAGAGAGCAATTATCTTCTTGCTGTTTAAAATTTGCTTTAAAGTCATATGGAAATTTTCATTTCTTAATCTCAGTATTCAGTAATATGGATTACAATTTTAATCCTAGCAGGTTAAATTAGAAACTTTTCGCATTTAATTTTAAAAATATCCTACTTTTTAAATGTGTAAATAAAATATGAATGTAAAGTTATTGTAAAATTTAATTTATTTATTAGTTAATATTCATAGCATTTGATTCATATTGTAATTAGTAGTAAAAATATTATTTAATTCAACTTTGAATTTCACTATATTTATGAATGATTCTCATTTATCTAGAACATTAATTATAATTTTGAGTTACAAGGGATTTTTTTTTTCACAATATAGTGATCTTCAGCTAAGAAAGTATTACGAGAAACTAGTATAACAAAGAAATGAGATTTATTAATGATATCAAATTTCATATGGAACAAAGTCTTCTGATTAACTGCTTTAAAATGAGAATAAATAATGTTAGGATCATTCCAAATTAAAGATCAGCTTCTCAACATACATAAAAATCAAGATAATTACCCAAACTCGAATTTCTTTTTCCTTAATGATAGTAATATTTTGTAAAACAAACAGCCTTTCTTGTCCAGACAAATCATTAGTTTTCGTAATTGGGAACTTCTGAATAGAAGTCAAAATGAACTTTTGAGAAATGGAAAACAGATTCATTATTCTTTCAATTATCCTCCCAATTTATTATTACTGAAATCAGAAACTCATTCGAAGTAAAAGATATTCATACAAATTTTATAATGTAAAAAAATATATTCTTAGGACATAGACAATATTAGAATTTTTTTCTTATACCCCCTAAAACCAGCAAGAAAAAATTGTTTATTGAAATGGAAGCAGAGAAAAAGAAGGTTTTGTTTTAAGGGTTAATTTAACATAAAAAGGAACAACTCTCTTTGTTTGCGTGTTCGGCGATATTTTTTTATCTCCTGCTCTTGTTTGCAAGATGTGCATCACGCGAAAAATGTTTTTAACGTTTGAATGGATTTTTTCCTGAGGTTTTAAAACTCTATTAAGAAGTTAGTTGCTTTGAGGGCTCTTTAATGCGAAATCCATAAAAGATGCGGCTTTCAAAGTTAAATAGCCTATTTTCTTTCAGTTTAGTTTATAATGAAACAACTCTGACAGAAAACTTTCCATTTAATGTAACTTATTTTGTGATTTTTCCAACATGTTGAATAGTTTGGAAATGATTCATGTTGAATTGAAGATTAGCTTATGTAAGCGAATGTATCAATCAAGTACTAGTAAACAAAAGATATTAAATTTTGTATATGCTATAGAAAACTCTCTCTACCTCGTAAAACTTTAACTATTGTACGGATTAGTTTTAACAATTTTATTCTTGCGAACAATAAAATAATTTTAAAACTGGTAATAAAATATGTACTTTTATTATTCAAAATATTTTCAAAAAAAATTTTTTTCACTGCTACTTTATATGAATTTCTTTCAAATCATTAGGTTAGTCTAAAATAAAATGTTTTCGAAAGAAATAGTTTAAAAAGATCTCAATTTCAATAGATTTGTCATTTTAAAATAAAAATGTGTATTTGCGTATTGCCCGATTATTAAAAATTTATATTCATATCTGAGTTTGAAATATAAGAAGAGATATAGGAGACCAAATATTTTAATAGCCTTTAAAATGTAGTAAAAATTCTACGAATTAAAATCTTGAATAGATTATATAAAACTACATTATTTCATGAACAATTGCAAAAATGATCTTCAGCAATTTTAATATTGAAGGTAAATTCTTAGAAATATCCATATCATATTAATTCATTTGTTTATTTCTAATAATTCATATAGATTTTTTATTTATTTTAATAAAAGTGCATTGGATTACTTATTACTTATGATGTAATTAACTACAATTTAAGTTTTTTTACAAGTTGAAGTTTGTAGTTTAACTAGTAGTTTTGTAGTTTTTACTAGTTTAAAAAAGTAAAGTTTACTTTACAATATCCATTCATTTAGTATTCCTTGATGAATTTATAAAAAAAATTGAAAGTCAAATTATATATACTCTTCAAATCTTAGTACTTTTAACATAAAATTTAAAAAAATTGCAATTTACTACGACAATTCTTAAGTGAATGAAAAGGGAAATAAATTTTGAATTTAAAATAAATTTTATTTGTATAAACTTTAACTTCGGGATGTCGTATTACTTTAAATATCTTCTCCTTGGTTTAAACATTATGTGATAAATTGAGAAACTGATATTCAGAGAAAAATAATAATGTCATAAAATGATATTCAGGTACCAATCTCCCAACTTTGTCCGTTTTAAATCATATGCAAAAAACATCAATCTATTTTAATACAGAAAAATTCATCAATTTATCCAATTATTTGTATATGAAAAACTTTCCGTTCAAGAAAATGTTTAGAGCATAGTAAAAACTGAGCAACTATTCATCCAAAATGCAACAAGTATGGGAGAAACTATGGATTAAATATAAATCAACGAATATATCCATTGTAAACGCTTTCTAATTTTATTGTGAGAGAATACAACCAATTTTCCTCTTTTAAACATTAGATTACTAATTAGTAATTTCAAATGATAATGAAGAAAATAGTTTAAAAGAGTAGAATTAGAAAATTGCCTGTTAATGAAAGATTTAAGGAATCAGATGGTAATAATTAAGTGGATTAAAATTTAAAATAAAATTTGTGTAAAAATTTCTCAATAAACTATTTGCATTAATTTCTGATAGAGTAGATGTTATGCAGTTCCTAAGAAAATAGTCGGTACTTCAGTAATAAGAATATTATTATATAATACAACTACGTACAAAATCCGCATTAATCTATATAGAAAAAATGCACAGAAATTGTTATTGAATTAAAATTTTCTATTTGAATAAATTACTTAAAAAACATTAAAGTTTGTAATAACTAGAAGAATATTTTCAAAGGATATATGAAATTAACGTATTTTCTAAGAAATATTTATTTATTACTGGTAGGAAAAAGGCATTTTTTGATTAAAAACTCTTTGATTCCACTTGTATATTTTGTATTCAAATTAAAAATAATGCCACTCATTAAGAAATGACATGAAATATTTAACTAATAAGTTTTTAAACCACTTTTATTGAATGTTCGTTTTAAGTTTATTAAAAAAAACTTTCATAATATTTGAGCATTGCTTTTGCTAAGTTAGGCAAAGAATAATAAGGTCACCTTGATGGTAATAAAAACTTTTATTAGGTATACAATTTTAACAATGTTATATAAGAAAAGAAATTTATACAATTAGATTACATTAGTGGAATATGACGATAATAAGTTTTAGTTGTATCATTAGCGTATAAAAACAATTTGTTGTGATAATTTTTGGTATTTAATGTTTTAACAATGATCTTAAGAAAATATATTCAAAACTTAGCATTTGAGTTTGACACAGATTTTAAATAATCTTAATTTGTGAAGAGTTTCTTGAACATATTGTATATATCAACATATATCAAATATTAAATTGTGTTCTATATATCAAAACATTCAATTCAAAAATTAAATTGTTAATACTGGTAGGATAATAAATATATGACATAATCAAAGCAATCCGTTTTGCACTATTAATTGATACAACAACTCTACATCCCTAACTAAAATCTAAAATAATTACCTCTCCAATTTTAAATATAATCTCTTGATATACATTAGATAATAAAAATATCTCTTAATATATTAAATCTAAAATACTCAGGTTAGATAATATTCTCTTTAATCTGTGAATTTATATAAATCATACTTGCTAATATAAAAATATTCTACCTTTAAAGAAAATAATATTTTTTCTACAACCAGGTTTTATTTTTCCCTTTAATAAGATATTTCATATATTTTATAATCTTTAAGATTGCATATATAAGTAGACAAAAAAACAACTTTAACCATCACACACAACAAAAATTAAGCAAAAGGGAAACTATTCCTAATCTTTTTACAGTTTAAATTGCTGTTCCAAACATGGTTTTTAAAATATATAAACTTTTCAATAAATCTTGAAATCATAGCTTATGTATTAGTAAAGAATTCAACTAAGCCACGTTTTCCATAGTAACTGATTTTAAAATCCGAAAATTTCTCACTAAATCCAAATAATCCTGTTAAAAATTTTTTTAAAAAAATTATATTTCTACAAACAAAACCTTACCTTAGTAAGGATTTTATCATCCTTTAAAACACTGTCAAATTTCTAAGAATGGAAACAAAAGCAATAAAATACACATGAAAAAACGTTTTATGAGAAATCTGAAATATAAAACTTCCAATCGGATTTTTCATATTTGCGTAAGTGATGAGTATGAAAGGCACAGGAGAATTTTTTACGTTTGCCTCAAGTTTTGGATTGATCCAATAAAATAATACTCGGCGCACATTTTCCCGATTCCATGTGCTATGAAAGAATAAAAAATGATCCCATTTTAAAATATAACTATCTAATAAATATACTATGTGGATTGTTGCTATCTGCATTTTGCATGTTGTATTTCTGATCTTTTAAAGTGGGTTTATGTTGTGTTGACGACGTTATTCTCAATACGACAAAATGTATCGACTTAAAAATATTTTTGATAGTAATATATATGTATATATAAATTCTTCACGTATATTTTTGATTGCATTTGTTATATGGAAAAATGAAAAATCAGAATTGGTCTGTCACATGATCGGTTGAATTACAAGATAAAATGTTTTACCAGCTGAATATTTTGAAATTGTAAAGGTATTGTAATTGTATATCGTTCATATTATATAATTTATTTGCTGTCTAATATACGCTTGTATGCTGACCAACATTAATTAGATAATACATTATATCTAATTTATATTTATAGCTAATTATATTGTTGGATAATGAATTATATTTAATGTTAAGCGTTGCTATGGAGGAAAATTAATTTTCACTATATCAACATTAGTGAATAATATTTTTAACAGAATTGATTTCATACTTGTCATACATTTTGATGTCTCAGTTATTCTTTGACATTTTAGGTTGATTTTCTATTTTTATGTGTGTGTGCATGTTTATACATTAATAAGGACAGAAAATCAGAAAACAAATATGCTAAATTTAAATACTTTTATTCTAAAAGATGCTTATAATAAGCAAAAATTACTAGAAAAAATTAATTACAATTATTTTTTTTTATAATCAAGATAAATTTTTGGACAGATCAAATAAAATTTCAGTTACAAAAATAATACTTTTTGTAATATCGATTTTGAAATTATTTTTTTGTGGAAATACATCTTTAACAATTATATTTAAACAACGATATATTTTCATAATAAAGTATTTTTGTTTACTAAAGGAATGAATAAATATTTAAAATAACAATATGATATTGCTTAAAATTTCGATTTCTAAAACATCACTGTAGCATAAAGTTGGCCTGATATTATTGCCCTAAATAATTGTATATTTCTGTAAAATTTATATGCAAATGTATAATAAAGCATGCTAAAGGAAAAGAGTGTAATATATTTTAATCTTGTAACAGCAAAACAGTTGTTTCCATTAACAAGCTTAGTTATTTCACTATCAACAAAAGCCATATCTGAGAAAGCACTTGAAATCTTTAAAATAACGGCAATAATAATTATTACATAAATTAAAATGAATATTAAAGTATTTAAACTTACTTTATTAAAATTACTTAACTTTTTTACAACTTGCTAAATTGATGTGGTTAATAAAGCAATTAAAGTCATCTTTGATTTAGTAGCTATCTATAATTTAAATCAGTAACTTGACTCAATTTTTCAAAAGTAAAATGTATTAAAAATTCAACTTTAAAACTTAAGTTTTGTATTATATATAAAATAATATATAGATAACAGTTGGTATCTATAGTGTAATATTTGAATATGTTCAAATTCTTGAAAGAGATCATTTTTATGCCATTGTATTACAAATTTTATCTTGTACGTACTTGTGTGGGAAAAAGAATGCAATTTATAATATTCTAAATGTAAAATATAAGATTAAAAGAGTTTAATAGTTTAATCATGTTAAATACCTTGAACATGATACATCAAATTATGATAGTTATTAACATTTATTATAATCTACACATAAATTTTATGCTGTATGCATACATACAAACACACACACACATATATATATTTCGAGTATGGAAATGGAAATAAAACTATAAAGACTTCTCTAAAAGTAAATAGCAAAGATATATCTATTAAATTAGGTTTAAATAAAAACTATTTCAATAATTATTTGAACACGAAGTATCTTTAACTTTTAAAATAAAACATTAATTTTCTAAATAATTTTTCACGATGTTCGAAAATATATGATTCTAATACTGTTCATAATATTCTCCAAATTAAAAGTGAAAACGCAAAGAAAATTTAAATTCGGGAAAATTTCGAGAAAGAAAAAAATTTTATTCATATGTAGGATTTCTCTTAATGACATCTTCATAGAATCTTTTAGCGACTATTATATTTTTATTGCATTTCTAATTCAGTAAGAAATGGAAAAAGGAATTTTACATGATTTATAAAATGAAATTTTTCAACAGGACATATAAAAAATGTAAATTTCTCTAGATATTTACCAATTGTATGTAATTGATCGATTCAATCCAAATTAAGTTTCATAAGTATTTAAAAATTAGAGAAATCCAAAGGAAGGTTATTTGGCCTCTGAAACTATTAATTCTATATTTTGAATCAGTTTGATTCAAATGCCGTTTGAGCAATTTCTAATTAAGAGAAAGAGGATTTTACCGTTGAGATACTAATGAAGTAGGAAAGCAACTTTTACAGATAAGGAGTATCATATACGATAATTCTGAAATTCACTTTTTTTAAAAGAATGAATTAATTTGATGAACTATTTTACTGTTAGTTTAAAGAAGGATGTATTAAAATTATAATACATGGTTTTTCTAAAAGAAAAATAATCGACAAAATATATTTCATCCTTAAAATCTAGTTTTCCCATTTACTTTTCTTCAGAATTAGTACAAATTACAGATTGTAGAATTAGTACAAATTACAATAGGTTTTTAAATTGACTGCACTTTTAATAATTATTCTGTCACGTGTCAAAAATTTATGCTTCTAAATAACTTTCTTTTCATCAAAGGAGAAAAAATATCTTATTTTTAATTTAAAATATAGCAAACACTAACCTTAAGTTCATTCTTACAAATATTGCATTCAATTATGTATTGCTTATGAAACCAATAAATTACCGAAATAAAAATATTTAAAATTAAAAATGAAATGAAATATAATTTAATGATGTTTTATAAAAATAATAACAAATTTTTAAAAAACATATGAAAGTTACTTATACGAATTTAATAATGGATTACACAATTGGATTAACTAATTTTTGTAAATTTTTTCTGTTTTTAAATTAAAAAAAACATTTATGATAAAACCTTATTTAAAATAACAAAATTGAATAAATAAAGAATCTGAAACATTATATCTATATATATTTATAGTTTTAGCAAAGAAAAAATCTAGCAGAAGTGAAAATAGTTAAATATTGTTATAATTTTATAAAATAAGAAGTATGCATGATTATTTAAAGCAAGTCTATAAATTTGTTGCAGTTTTATGTTAAATATTACAAATATTGCCGAAGAACCAACAAGGTAAAAGTCAAAATTGTCACTTGAAAATCACCTTTGTAATAAAAGTGAAATTTGGTAATTATTATTAAATATTTGGAAGGGTTTAAAATTATATTGAAACCCAGTGGACGTTTTAGACGAATTTTCTTTGCATTTTCTAAAATCGAAATTATCTTACGCATCAATGTAAAAAAAACTTTAAAAAACGAAATAACTCTCAGATTAAAACTTATTTTTTCATGTGCCGAATTATCTAAGTATTCATTTTCGTACGACATGCGTGATATTTTTTACAGTTAAATTACGACAATATTTCTATATTAACTTTATTATTTATATTATTAAATTATGGGTGCATTTTTGAAGTTCTTGACTAATTAAATATGCACTTTCTAGTAGAACTAAAATATAAAACTAGTAATTGTATTACCTTGTAAATAAAATTGTGTTTAAAATTTTTGAACTTGAATCTATTATTTCTCAGATATTAATCAAAATCAAAATTCCGCTTTTTTATTTCCTTCAATGTACAATTATATTTTAATAAATACGATTCCAATGTTGAATTTCATTTCTAAAATAATTCATTAAATCAATTCCTAGATGAAGAGGTAACAAAGAAAACTATTTTCTTTTAAAATAATCTGTTATTTTTTCGAAAATGTAAGAAAATGAATAAGTATTAAAAAGTTAAATAAACTAGAAACATATATAAGAATAAACTTAAGATTTAGGAATGCCGACTTAAAGAGAGCGCAACCGATCACCGAATCACCCAATTCCCCTAATTGCTTGTAGTTCCCCTGGAGAACTATAAATATCGTAACAACATCCTCCTTCCCCTTTTACCAGAACCCCTCTTCAACTCCCTACTTCCCACATTCCCCGTGATCATATCGACACCGAGTTTTTCACCGGAATCCCGAGGGAACGGTACAACGTTTTATCCTGGAATTCATTCTCCTCCGCCTCTTGTTGGTCCCGCTCCTCTTCCAGACTGCCGATCCTCTTTTATCAGATGCAAACCTTACATGAGGTTAGAATAACGAATCCTTTTTAATCCCGGATCGTGATTGGGCTTGCAGGAAATACTGGATAGTAAAAAAAAGATGGGGGAAAATCAGATTCGGTTTGTTTGTCGTTTTCGGGATAAGTTACCGTGAGGTAGGGGGAAGGAACGACGAATTTCCTGAAAGTTCCTGTTTTTATTTGGGAATTGCTGACATGGTTTGAAGTGATGGGAAAGTTTTGCTTTCATTAAGGGAAAAACCTTTTGTCATTTTTTTTCGTATATTTAGCAGGACTAATATATTTAGGAAAGAAAAAGCGGAACTATGTCAAAACTTTTAACAACTCCCCCCCCTTATCGTTAAAAGAGCTGGTATCTAATTGAATGATCTGCATCCCTGTTTACCTAAATTCTTTTTGGATTTAAATATAGATTAAATGTAATCTCATATCATCGGATAAAATGAATTAAATCCAATTATACTTTCTGTCACAAAACAAGGATTAATGACTTCCTAAATATATTGAAACAAAGTTTAAAATCCTGATTTATGCGTGGTGATTATTCATTTAATGGGAAAAGTTTGCTAACTTATCTTTTTTATGATGCTTATCTTATATAAAACCTAAATTATTAATGAAAATTATAGCTCAATTAAATGGAGATAATGAACCAAAATATTAAAACTATATGTAAAATATTATTTCTCCATTAAAGTAAATTTAATTTTCAATTATAGAATTGCTCCTAGTGAGATTTCCTCAACAAGCCTAAATATTATTAAATTTTATTCTATAAATAATATTTTATATTATTTGTAGAATAAAATTTAAATTGCTTTTATTATTTTAATTAATTCACTTAAGTCCCATTACACAAATTTCAATGATTAAATATACACACATAACACAAATTGCAATAAAATTTAATAGAATATGTTTTAGTTTCTAATCTATTCATCTGATATAATATGATTGGTTGATAGAAATAAAAGTAGAATTTATTTAACCGTAAAATTAATATTATGATGATAAATTAACCACAAGATTTGCAGATAGTTTCATAACTATTTAACCTACAATTTAATAGTTATGAATATCATTTTGTAATTTTTAATTACAATCGCACAATAAAAGAAAAGTTTTGTTTAAATGAATGAGAAAGACATGAAAGTTATATGATCTGCATAGGGAAAACCGGCTCTTAAATCAGAATTCTCTGTTATCAGAATTCAAAATCATTGCACACCAAAGTAATGATAACTAAAAATCTATGGCCAACTAATAAATGTACACAAGGTAATCATTTTTGAAGCATCGAATAACTGATGATGAGGTGTTATTACATCGTTACTTGCAAATAATTTTGCATTTGCCAGTTTCAATTTATCTAATCCAATTTCGTAGAACTAGTTCTATCTTCAATGGATATTATTATTCATTAAAAGTGGATGTATACCTTATATAGCTTATTTCTACTAAATTGTTATAGGAAATGTTGCCTTTCCTTTTCCTATGAACCAAGTCACGGAGGCGAGTAGCGTTGCCCGCGTCATACTACCACAAACCCTTTTATAGGGTGGGTCACATTCATACATCATCTCTGAAGAAAGAACAGAGAAACACAGAGAGAGCAGGAAAAGAAAGTAACATCCATTCCCGAACCGGGATTTGAACACGGGACCTACAGCTCAGGATTCAGGAACGCTAACCACTCAGCCATCGGTCGGCTATATAATGAAATTTTAAAATGAATATTTCTTTATTATAATTATAGATATGAAGAACGTATCTACTTTCAGTTAATTTTGATTTAAGTCTATTTCATTGTTACGATGCAAATTTCGGAATAACTCCGCATGATGCTGAATTTCACATTATACAAATTCTGAGTTAAAATCTAACTAGAAAAGGAACATCATTCCTTTATAAGCTAATTAAGTTGCTTTACAGAAGCTATGATTTACATTTTATTATTAATGAAATAATTAATTAAATAGAGAAAATAAATGAGGAATCAGTATACATGATACAAAACTATGTGACTGATGCAATTTAAATAATTTACGCTAAGCAAAGTACACATAAAAATTTAAAATAATTCTCATGATTATTAGAAAAATAACGAGAATACGCCTCCGCAACTTGAAGTATTTCGATGAATGTAAAAATAACATTTTCCTTATTTTAATAAAATAATATATTGCGAAATAATCTTGTTATTTATTTTCATTCATTTTCTGTTGTTTATACGTTATTTCTTTAGTTTAAATTTTAAACTATACAATATAGTAACCATATTAAATAATATTATAAGGTAGATAAGAAAGTTCTTGCCATTTTTAATGACCCAGAATAACATAACCTACATAATGTGTGGCCCATTGTTAGTCCTCGAAGTAATCACTATCATCACCGAGCACCTTTTGTCAAAGTGATTCCAGCAGTGCAATTCCCTTGCGGTAAAACTTGGTTGTTTTAGACGCAAAGAAGTCCGTGAGTATTTGGCGCAAGTCTGCTTCATTAATGAAGGATTTTCCATGAAGATGATTTTCTAAAGAAGAGAGAAGAAATGATAATCTGATGGTGATATATCAGGTGAATAAGAAGAATGGCACCAAATCTCCCGACCAAGTCGTTGTCTATCAGTCTTGGCTACCTGCGCGACATGTGTCCTCACTTTATCGACTCAAGAACCGTACAACTTTGCAATTAAGTAAGCTCTTTCTGTTGCAATACCTGTTGCACACGTACCGTTTACTCGCCCATTTGGACCACCTGGCCCGTTTGCAGCAGCTTATAGTTAACCACTTGACGACTAATATACCAGCTTCATCACAGAGGAACAAAACTCAAGATCTGAATTAGTAATATCAGTGCCTTATCGTATGTTCATTGACAACACTGTCCCCAAACACTTGACATATTCGGCAATTTGAATCAGCAACTCATAAGCTTACTTCGAAGTCGCAAAGCAACCAACACCGAACGAGCTCCTTTAACACATCCATTTATCTAAGCTACTGTAATAATTATGAATGATGAAAGTGCACAGTGGACCTGCTTTTGTAACGACTGATGTTCCTACTTTCAACTGACCAGTGCCTTAATCATGTCAATCACATACATATATATATATATATATATATATATATATATATATATATATATATATATATATATATATATATATATATATATATATATATATATATATATATATATATATATATATATATATATATATATATATATATATATATATATATCCGTAAAGTATATGAGCAATAGTTTTAATTGTTTGTTTGAGAATGGTTCTCAGAATTACGTAAGCCCACAGTAGGGTAAGGAGTCGAAACCATGAAATTTTTATGAGAAGATTAAAATAAAGCTTTGTAAGTAATTGTCTATGTCATACATTTAACAAAATATAATCTTATTTGAATGATTTAACACTATTCTCCGTGTTCATATTTTCATTTTATGTTTAATTTTCAAAAGAATTTCTTCAATTAATAAATTTTTCTCCATGTATATAAAGTTTCTTTAATTAAAATTTAGAAATTAATATCAAAATTTTAATTGAGTAAAAATGTGCTTATAAAAATTTTTTTCCATCATTTATCATAATCACTATGAATGAATAAATTTATTAATCTGATAATGCAATTACTCTGTTTATACAAAAATACTGATGAAAAAACAGTATATATTGTTAGTACCAATTTTCAATATATATATATAAATCAAAGAAAGTTAAGATGTTTTTCCTGAGACATTTATGCTTTATATTATGTAATACCATTGAAGTTAATTCTTAACTTTCTTTGAAATATTTAAAAAAAAACTCTTAAAGTAGACACTTGAAGCTTTTCTAAAATATATAACTTATTTTATGCCCTTCTTTCAGTTTCACTTTCTACTGAATCTGAAAAGTTCCATATAAAGTTTTGTTTCACGTGTTCATTTGCGAACTTTAGTCACCGAAAATGGAGGAGAAAGGAAAAAAATATTTTACTAGAAACTCCTCTTGAACTGTCTAGACATCCTCGCAGACAAAATAGGAGCAGATTCTATGTCTAGAAACATCCCCCCTAAAAGGAAATGCATTTCATCTCGTATTGGTCATTTACGATACGAATTATGGCTTTGTTTTATTGAGTTGTTATGTCGAAATCCTTTATTTTATTTCGATCAAACCAAAAGCAAATTATGGGATTCAAAATTAGAAATAAGGTTTCCTCATTTAATGAATTTTATTAAATTTACATAATACATAAAATAAATTGGTAATGCTTTTGAATTTTATAAGATTCTGAATAGGATGAAGTCATCGAAAAGACAAATTCAAATTTTTGTTTTGATTTGGAAACATTTTTAAAGATTCTATCAGTATTGTGGTATTTATGATGATAGCGTCAAATGCATTTATTAAAGTAGCATATATTGACATGAATAGAATTTCATCATGCGCACATTTTTTTCTACTCAAATAAACATTATGATTAGTAACAACACGATTTCTCAAAAATTTGTGCATAATTTTTACTAACTTATGTCATTACATATGTAAGCTAAAGTTTATATTTTGGACTGAAAATATGAAAACTTTCTAACACAACACTTAGTTCTGTGTTAAAAAAGTAACTTATTTTCATTTATTTTAATTTTGTTTCCTGTAAATGGGTTAAATTCCTTAAATATATTTTGAGCAAAACTTCTACTATTCTTAGTTTTACTAAGTTTATGGTATTTAGTTAATAATCCGTCTTTGTAAGCAAATAAATAAGCATTTCGTATGTATTTGTAAAGATTTTTGTTGAAGTGTAATATGATCTTCAAAGATACATTATTCCCCCTAAAAAGAAATATCATTCAAATCGTTCTAAACAGCTGGTTTTCAAATCTTATTTTATTTATACTTATTCAATTTATATTATTACATATTCATTTTAATATCAGTTATGCATCAATTTCTTTTATTTGTATGGCGAAATCTTAAATCATAAATTTTTTCATTCATTATGGATTTCAAATACTCATTTATTTTAATTGAAACATTTTATAATAAACTTCATAAAATACTATGTACATTATAACCTCTTATATAAAATTTTGTATTTTTAAATTTCTTTTTCAAATAAAATATTGATAATTTCATCCAAACATCAATATTTTTAACTTAGTTAAATTCTCTACATAGTTTTCGAGAATAAAGTTGCTGAATAGGGAAATATATAAATGCATTGATATAGTAATGAAAGAAATTTTTTTAATAATTCTATGGTACATATATTTCACTACGCTTTGTAAATTTCATATTAATTTATTTCAAATTCGTAAAATAAATTATTAAATACGTATCCTTTATTTTATTTAAATAAATAAAATAATAATATAAAAAAAATGGTAGAATTTTCTTATGTGTGATTTAGAAATATTGCGATATCTTATCTAAATAAAAAAAAACGTTAATGTTCAAAAATTTTATCTTGAAAAAAGGATAATTAAGATTTAGTATCAGATAATATGTTCTTATAAAAAATTTATCTTTTTATGCTATTTATTCAAATATGTTTTCAAATTTGTGAGTTCAAATATTTCTATCTTATATATCTATGCTATATTATTTTTCCAAAAAAGCTGATCCTGAATTGATGGTAGAAAAAAATCAAAAACTCTAAGTCAACTGTTGTTATATCTTTGTTCTATTAACTTGATAACATTTATTTTACTGCGATCTATAACCACTCCGAAACTAGTTGATGGAAAAAAATTTATTCTTCGGGAAGAAAATTGCTAGCGATTGAAGATAGTCACGTCACCCAATGACGTCATAAATCGTTTGCCCCTTTCCTGCTCTGCGTACGTGATTTGTAGTTTACATGCGATTTCTGAAGTTCGGTTACTCAAGGAATATCATAAAATATTGTTTTCTTCCATTTGAGATGAAGTAAATATCTTTGTCTTCCTAACTTTCTTTAATTTTTCCACATAATGAGAAATATATATTCTACGCACGAATTTATTACTTTTTTATGACATGTAGAATTGAATAGAAATTAGGAGTATCTATTGAATTTTTTCATGGATTGATTATTTTTTAGTAATATTGCCTTTCTATTTTAGTGAATAGATATTATGAGCATCTATGGATATTACACTGTATTAGAATAAAACCTAATTTTTTTTCATTGATTGATAATTTTTTTAGTAATATTGCCTTTCTATTTTATTGAATAGATGTTATGAGCATCTATTGATATTACACTGTATTAGAATAAAAACAAATTTTTTTTCATTGATTGATAATTTTTTACGAATATTGCCTTTCTATTTTAGGGAATAAAAATTATGAGCATCTATTGGTATTACACTGTATTTGAAAAAAAACTGAATTTTTTTCCTTGATTGATAATTTTTTAATAATATTGCCTTTCTATTTTAGAGTAATCAGTAATAATAAATGTCACTATTTTGTAAAATATTTTTTCACTAAGAAAGTATATTCTTATATGCTTTCAAGAGACTAATTATATTTCAAGTTCATATTAAAACCTTCTCACGCGTTCTTGAAATTACTTATATCTTTCTGGAAACAACTTATATTAATGAGTTCTAAATTGATATTAATACTTTTAAATTAATTTATTGTGTTTTTTTAATATGTTTATTACGATTGCTGCAATAACTGTGTTTTTTTCAGTAATCCTACCTAAAAACTCATATTACATCAATATTTATGAATTAATTGATAAATATAATTAATATAATTAATTTGGGTCAGTTGAAAAAGTGAAACAGCGCACTTCATATTGTTAGCCTAGCTGGCACAAGACAACAACAAATCTATAGCTATAAGAACTATATTTGCTCCTAATAAGAACTGTATTGATAATACGAGAATTCTAAATAAGTGATTAAAAATGCGTCTAAGAATACTATTCTTACAATCTCATTTATATACTTATTTCAAACTTCTATAAAAAGAACTATTTCCTAAATTTTTTAATTGAATTATTAAACTAAATTATTGTTTTATCTGTATTCATTAGATTTACGGCACTAAAATGTATAATTTTCATGTATTTCCTTATTTGCACAGATTTAGCTTTTAATTTATAATTATAAAATCTTTAAATTTCTATTTCCTTTATAAATCAATACCATTTGCTTTATATATTAGGAATATTTTACCTCGAAATAATATTAAAAATCTGGAATCCGACTGTTTAAAGGAAATGCTTTTTATTATTAATTATAGAACAACAGTTATCAAGCAGTTTGTTAGATTTGAATACAGATTTACATTTCTCAAGTGAAAACAATAATTACTGTAAAATTCATTGTTCTGTAATTCTCCATATTTACTTTAAAAATAAATAAAATTTCTTTAACAAACAACTCTATTCCAAAATTTAAAGTTTTAATAACGATTAATTTGTCTCCACATACTTTGTATTACATATGCTTAAGAATTGTTATCATTGGAAGGATTAATTCATAATAAACATGTATTCCCTACATCAAAATTACGAGTGAAAGTTGTGATATTGAACTTTATGTTGCACAATTGTTTTAATAATAAAATTTTAGCGCAAGCTTACTCAGTCCCTATAAAACTGTAAAGTTTCAAATATGTGTAAGCACATTTTTGAAACAATTATGTTTTCCAAACAATTTAATTAATTGATGAAACAATTCTTGGTATTTACTCGCAATTAGATTACAATGCAATTAGGAATAGAAATGTAAAAATAAAATGTAATATATTGAAAAGTGTTATGATTTATCGTAATAATTGAATTCATTAAATTAGATAATTATTTTTAAATAATTAAGAAAGCTTTCATTTGAGGATATTATAAAATATTGAATTCTGTCAGGTATTATGCATAAATTCACTCTTATAAATATTAAATTATTTAAATATACATGAATTTTTAATAGTTAAAATCCCATTAGAGTTTTCTATTAGAAAGAATCTTTTGTTTTCCTTCTAAAAATTTGTTCATATAATCATGTAAGTTAAGCCTAGAAGTGAAAAATACATTTAAATTTAGAAGCTTATTTAAGTATATTTAATTTGTTTGAAAATATTAGAATATTGATAACTATATGCTTCATGTGAATTTTATGGTTGTAATGTTTTCAATAAACGTTGAAAACGTTCTGAAATTCATCATAAATATTTAACGTGAAGTAAATTTTACTTAAAAGTGCATGTTAAATACTCAAAATTTGACATGCATATGTGCCTAAAATTATAAGACCTGATCTAAATAAAACTGCAAATGTAGTATTTACCATGATTTGTACAAAGAAAACAAAAGGAAAAATAGTTTTCTACCTTTTTCACACATAAAATAAATTATTTTTCTTCCCATATAGTTGGTGCTATTTTTTTTTCTTTTATGTCTAACAATTGTAAAAGTTAAACCTGACGTGAAGTCCTTATAAGGTTAAGGAAGTGGTTCGGAACAAAAAACTCCTGTTCGTCTGCAAATACTGAAAAAGGATCTGGCAATGATAAAAACCTAGAAGCAATTCAATTTCTTTCTTTTTGGAAAAGCAATTTAGATGCAGGGGATTCTCGCCCATTGGAAATCTGTTTATTCCTGTTATATTTTCCTTTTACTGATATGGATTTCACAAAAAATGCTACAGATAGTTTGATTTTCTCATATGGTAGTTAACATACGAGGATTTCGCAAATTATTTTTGTCTATAATGTTTTCTGTTAGTAAAATATCTAATTTTAAGAATTAAATATTTACCAAATGCAAATTTTACTCATCTTGAATATTTTAGTGTTTCTAAATCGCAATTTAATTAGTTCAAGTAAATTCTTAAAGGATATAAACTAATGTACATAAAGAAAATAAAATTTCAAATTTATTTTATCTTATAGATTAATTTGAATAAAGAAATGAAATTTTAATTAATTTAATTTAAAATTAAATAAAACTCCCACTGTTCATAAGTAGAAAGTATGATGATTTGTAAATTATAATCCTTAAAAATATTAATTATGAAAATGATCTTGAGAAAACGACAAAGCCCTAACAAATGCAACTAACATCAAAAAAAAAACATAAATGTAGCTTCATTTGTTAAGCTCAATTGTTCAGCTTTTACTTAGAGAAAAGTAACGTAAAAATTTCATTATACTTTGGCATGATTTGCCGAAATATATGATTTAGCATAGTAGCGAAAAGTTTTAATTTGAGCAAATATAAAGAAATGCATTAACTACAGTTGAAATGGTTAAATTGTAACTCAAGGGTATGGAATCGACTCCAAAAAGCAAGTAATGTCAAACACCTCAGAATGATACCATTCCAGTGCCACCGAAACATAATTTTCGATGTATTCTGTAAACGAATAGTAGCTATGAAAGAAGCAACACAATGAAAAAAGAATTTGATATCATAATGAACTATCCAAAGTTAAGGAATCCAAAATAAGTTCAATCAAGATGATCTTTATGGATGTAAGAAAAATAAGAGCGTATTCCATTGCTCTCAAGACTTCAAGTGAATCAAACAAGATGCGTTTCTGGACATTGATGTTCCATCCTAATTGGACTCAAATTTACCATCCATTTTCAAATCATTTTGAAGCGCGAGAAACATGTTTCGGTTCGCTAGTAAAATGTATCTAAACTTTATATTAAAGTAAAAAATGTCACATTAATGACGAGATGACTGAAGATATGAGATAAAATTAGAGTAAGAGAAATTTAGAAAGATTATATCATTTGGAATGGAAATTTGATGATCCAACACTATTCAGACGAGATACTAATATTACTTATCTTATGTCATATATTATGTAGTTAATAGTGGTTCATTAATTTTTAAAATATTATGCTAAATTTTATTTAACTGAAACATCATTCATTTATAACTGAAATTTCATTTAACTGAACTCTTAAAGAACATATTTGAAGTTGAAACATTATAGTATTTATCCATATGCTCTTCTAACCATAGTTTTAACATAGCATGCAAGATTTGTTGGTGTTAGATCAGTAACTCATTTTCCGATGGGGAAATTAATATTATGCTTCTTTTGAAGTGGAATAAGTACAGCTCTCGAAGTTTCATTGATAAAAATTTCATATTCCTGTAATTAAGATACCCTAACCACTAGGCCGTTGTTGTTGTTGCACCGGCATACTTCCCTGTACCTAGCCCTTAGATGGACTTTACCAGTTGGATAGAAGCAGCCGGATGGAGTGATTTTGAAGCAGGAAGCAAGCAGAAGATTCTCAAGACTTGACCTGCCACCCCAGATGAGTTAGCTCACCTGGAGGACATTGTAGCCAGATTTAGTGTGTCCCGGCCGCCTTTAGCGAAAACAACGGAACAAGTTGCAAAAATATGTGGAGTAACACACTTACATAGAATTACAAATGATAAGAATACATAAAATTACAAATGATGAGAATACAATGTGAATGAATGACAAAGTATGAAAATACAAAGGATTACAAATAATGACTAAAAACACACTGAAAAAAATTTGAAGAGGAGTTCATAAATTAAAAACATAAATTGAAAAGAGTCCATTAAAATAGGTTGAAGCTGCTAATTGCTTAGCAAAGTCTAAGCACTTAGGCTAAGTACAGAAGTCCAAGTACTTAGGCTTGTGATATTAGCAGAGGAGGGTCAATGCTGATTCTTCTTGAGCCACGTGAATAAGCACTCTTGATTAATTAGGAAGTCCATTAGTTGGTTTAGTTTTCGTCTAGAGGTCTTGTTAGAGAGTATGGCTCGTTTCCAGTTAATAACCCACTGTTTTGCAGGGGTTGATAAATGCCACGTAGAAGTGAGTGGGCAGACCGTGAGATAATGTATTGGATCTCCTTTGTTACCACAGGTACAATTTGGGGTGTCCGTTAGACCCACCCTGTAGAAATAAGTAGGGAATGGGCCATGGCCGGTCATGAAAAGGATTTCATTCCTGGTCCAATTTAAAGATTTGATGGAAACTGTAGAGATAATTTCATGTACTAGACGACCAGTAGATGCGTTGGACCAGTTGTCCTGCCATTTCTCCTTGATCCAGTTCTGTAGAGTGTGCTTGACTGAGCAGCGTGGTAGGGGGATGTCTACATGATGGAGAGAAGAAGAGGCTGCCTCTTTTGCCTCCATGTCAGCTGCCTCATTACCACTAGGCCGTGGTAGCCTAGTGGTTAGGGTATCAGATTTCCATCCGAAACAACGGGGTTCGAGTCCCAATGCCGCCAAAGACCCACCGAGTACATGCGATATACGTGCTCGTTAAATCTGTGGAATCGAAAGTCCTGTGGTCGGTCGTTGAGCAGCTACCATGGGTGCTATGGTCTGGAGAAAATTTCCTCCCCCTTCAGATCAATGTCAAAATTGAGGGAGTGGATTCTCTGGTGGTGCCATCTATTGGAGGATTTAAAAAAGAGCAAAGACGTACTTTCACCTTCGTGGTGCTCTGATTAAAACGAAAGACGCTCCCTATTGACTTAAATTTGCATTGCCAAGGCATAGCGAGCTTAGTTTGTCCAAGTATCATAAGTAACAACAACAACATAACTTTCAAACAAGATTTTCTGCATTTACATCAAATATTTATTTTTTATTTCAAAAACAGTTGTAAATTGTAGTTTGGCAACAATCTGGGAAATATACTAGTGTAATACCATACATATATTAAAAATTGATTTAAAATCAAGTATTGATTTGTATGCTTAAATATTTGAGATAAAATGTGTGAGTGGTGAATAAATTGTACATAAATGATAAAAATTAAAATTAATTTAATCTAAGCACCATTGTAAGTATTAAACTTTTGCTTCTTTAAATTGGCTCTAAGAATTTCCTTGTGCCACAAAAGTGGATCTCATGTAGCTAAAAGTCCTTAGTTAACTAAACTTGTTCCTTATGAATTTCTTTTTTTTAAATAAAGTTTTAAGAATAGCCAATTATATTTGTTTTCAGTTGAACGAATATATTAAAATAAAATTCATAAAATGTTTAAGTTTATTGAACGTATTATTTTAGATTATTTCATGTTTGAGTATTATTTTATGACAAATGAGAGACCAAATATGTGAAAACCTCAGACGCTTGATCTGTTGATGTCAGACTTCATCCACCAGAGGAAACAAAGGAAAATAATGAGACCAAATATATCTGAAGACCAACTAAAGAAAAATATATTTACTAAGAAAAAGATTTAAAAAAAATGTCTTCCATTCTATCCGAAGATTTTACGAAATTTTAATGTGAAAATCTTCCTTATATCCCATTTGTATATAAAAAAATTCAGAAAAAAAATGTGGCGGCAGTATAACTGTGTCTGACTGAAAAAGTTGAAAACAAAGTACTTATTTCAGCGGCCTTAATTTTAAAATCGATTGCATTAATGTCGTGGAAAAAGCAAATTCAAAGAGAAAGACCAACAATAAACAAATATAGCAAAAATAATCAGACGATATCCTAAAAATAATAATAACAAAACAATAACAATCAGACAAATTTACCAAAAAGAAAAAAATCGAAGGAAAATAATCGCACGACTTTTGCGAAAGCAAATTTGCGAAGCAGGGAAAAGATTTGAGAGTTGTTCGTTTGATTTCTTTTTAGAGTATCTAGAACAATATGTAAATGAAGGCACCAGGTAATCAAAAACGAATCCAAAAATGTCCACGAAGTAGGTTTTATTTTCTTTTGTTCATTTATTTTAACATTTGATTGAAATAGTCGAGAAATATCAAATCCTTCTATAAAAAAGCTCTATTTTTATTTTTATTTTTACCCAATACAGTTCTTTTTCCTTTAAAATTAAAGTTACTCAACGCAATGTCATAGTAATTGTTTTGTGAAAGTGAGATTTAAACACATTATTTTGGAGAAATTTCCTATTAGACATGACTTGTAAAATTACTATTTTGCTCCATTTCCATATATCATTTTCAATGTGGAAAATAATTATCGTTTTATGATTGCTCTAAGAACTTTTTCCGAAATATATTGTTTTTCACAAAATATAAATTTACTATAACTTTCATAAATTATTGAATGGAATAAAATAACATAAAAATATTTTTCATATTATCAGAATTTGAAAAATAACTGTATTTATCAACTGATTAATTTTTATTTATATAGTTGGTTTTAACATTTAATGTTACAATTAATTAGTTAAAAACATGGGTAATGTTTGCTTTTTAATCGAATAAAAATTCAATTATATACTAGACAAGATTTAATAAAATAACATTTTAATATTCGAATGCCATGGAAAATTATAACAAAAAATATAGTAAAATGCATTAGAATAGAATGAACTAAATATTAAAGATGTGTGAGTTCTTAATTAAAAAGTATTTCCTCTCAATATATATATTTTAAAGAAAAAATACAATATCCTGAAATCTTATTAAAATTTAATGTAGAATGATTTTTTTAAAAAAGAATATAATTAAAATCAAGTGCAAAAAACTGTTTTAAATATAATATCCATAAAAATGTTTAAAATGCTAATGTATTATTCTCTCTATTAATGAAAAAATACGTGATACGTGTTACTTTTAGTAGCAATTAGAAACTACATAAAGTTTTAGAAATAATTACATTAGGAGACATTGCCTTTCTAAGTAACATTTTATTTTTTACATTCTCAACATCTTTTACATTTTCAGGCATTTTTAATAGCAATAGAAAAACATTTTTTACTCTGCGAATAATTTAGAAATTGTGTGAACAAGTACAATATTAAATATATATATTCCTGCTCCTTTACCCTGTAGATATAATGTAATTAAAAGCTTATAAATTATAAATGTATTTATGCATAATAAACAATTATTTTTAGTATTAAAATTAATTAAATTTTAAGGAAACTGATAAATCCTTATGTTTTATATACAGCAAAGTTTTACAAAATTCGTATATACATATATGTTTTTTAAGCAGTTTCATATATTGATTTAATGTGATTAGGAAATTTTACAATAACATATTAAAATGAAATTAATGTATGATGTAATTAAATGCTAATGCTGTTGTGGTTAATTAAAAATCTTGATGTAATTAATTTTATTTAAACCCTGAATGTGTGGAATATTTTTAATTAAATCTTGCAAAGTAAAATATTCTTCACAAAAACGAAAAAGGGATATTTCATTCTAATTTAATTCAAATCGCTGCTAAATATAATGGTACCTAGCGACTTTTAAATAATAATAAATTTTTCAAAACTATTTATTTACATTTAAATCAGTTTAAACTGAATTTATTGTTATCACATTCAGTTAATAAGAATTATTATTTTTTAAACATTTTGATCATGAAATTCGAATTTTTCTGATAAAGTTAAAATAGGTTTCATAAAATGGTAGCAATGATTTCGCATTTTTAATTTTTTTTATAATGTTATAAAATTTAGTTATCAACTTTCCTTTTCATTATTTAGCACAAAATAAATATATAAAGAAAAATTTGTATTTTATTGCATCTTACAAAATATTTATTTTAATCCAAGTAATAACTTGTAAATACTTACAATATTTACAGCACTTTTTTTAATAAATCAGAATCAGTGTATTAAAATATTATTCATATTTCCGTGTTATTTTTATTAGTTTCTTTTTAAAATAACGAATGCGGTAGTGTTCACAATGCATTCGTATCGTTTACTTCCAAATGCCTTTGTACTATTTAACTAAAAATTTAACAGTTATTAATACTTTAAAATTGAGTTATTTTCACCAGAACGATGGATTAGTCTAACACTTTATATTAAATATATCTGTGCAAGGAATATTATGAAACTTGAATTATACACACATTTACTTCTATACATATATCGATGCACCAATAATTATATAATATGCTTTCACCATTCATAATTAACTCCTTATAAAATTGCAAAGTAATCCTATTGGAACATGAAATAGTTGAATTAAGAGGCAATTTAATTATAAAACTCCTTTAGAAAAATACATGATAGAGTAATAATGCTACTCAAACAATCCTACCAGAACCCTTAAAATAGTTCAAGATGTAACGAGTGTATATTCAACGAATAACTTTGAAGATAATTAGCAGGCTATCCTAATCTCTTAAAAATAAAATTGTATCATTTTTCATCAACTCCTTTCATTTCTGACTAATTAAACAATCGCATTCGGATAGCTTGTTCCTCCAAACATGCTGCTGAAGAAACTTTGCGATGCGACTCCCCAGTTATTAACCACAAAATAGAGCTTTAATTCCTTTTTCTTTCGTTTCACCAACTTTTAATTAAATCTTAATCAGGACTTCTCGGTAGGTAATATTGTTCTCGAGCGCAATCCCTTCACTCACGTCTTTGTTTATCAGCGTTCGATGAGAATCGATACTTCGTCTCAACGTATCGATTACTCCTCTCCATCGTTTTCCTCAATTTCTTCGTAAAACTTGAAAACATTGTCTCAGGAATAACTTCCCAGTGAGAACAATTTGAAAATCGATGTTTCTAATTCCCTTGTTCGAAATCGAAATGAGGAAGAACAAACTTTATTAAGTCAAGATCGTTTGTGGTGAAATAAATTTGAGAGGAATAACTTTGGGAAACATACAGCTTATTATGGCATTAAGTTGATTATAACGCGGTTCAATATATTCTTATTTAAATTTAAAATTTCCCAATTATGAATCTATATTTATGATATATTTCCTGCTGATTTACCATTAAAATGATGAATTTTCTAGACATAAATTCATTCATTCATTCATTGTCGTGTGCCAGCTAGGATGGCAATAAGAGGTGCGCTGCTCCACTTTTTCAACTGAACCATATTTTGGTGTGGAGTCCGACTTACTCAGTACACACATGCCATAGGGACCCGTTTATAGGGTAGGCAACCATTCACACCTCATTCATACAAGGAAAGGACAAAGACAGGATTGATAGAGAAAGAAAAGTGCATCCATGATCGAACCGGGATTCGAACCCAGGACCTCCTTTATCCGCAGTCAGCCACTAGACAAGTTAGTTCGGCTCTAGACATAAATGAAAAGAATATAAGAAAACAATTTCTAAGAAAAATTATAGGAGAATTTGATATTAAACTTTAGTTTCCTAACTCTCTAAATTTGAGATAAGTGGATTTCCCTCAATACTCATAATCCTCTTCAAAATTATCCTAAAAGTAAAACTTGGTCCAGTAATTCTTTTTTTCATATGGTTCTTTAAATATTATATTTATTTCTATGAAAATGAAAACATTCTTATGTGAAAATTTGATTATAAATTTGAATAATCATTAAAAGTATCTTTATGATTTCAAATGGATTTTCATTTAATAAAAAATAAAAATTTTGATTTTTTGTAATATTAAGTCTAACAATTCAACTACTGTAAGACATTTAAAGATCTTCATTTTGATTTCTGATAAATGCTAGTTCCTTGCTGGCAAAAACTAATCCCTGTGATTTTTGAGTTTCATTCTTGAAATAAAGCCTTTAATATCTAAAATATTTTATAAAATTCGAAACAAATAATGATCATAAAGAGCTAGATCTGGAAAATATGGTATCTAATAGTACATCTTACTCAAGCTGAATGTTTGAATTCGATAAATTTAATCTCCCAACATTCCCATTTTGAAAGTTTACCTTAATTAAAGACTACATTGAATTTTCATCAGCTTCAATTATTCTCTCAGAAAATGCTACATCTTCAATATAAAATTGCCGGCTAGAAATTTTGCAAATAAGTTTTGGAACTGAGATTCTGTTAGTACATTTTCTACATAAATATAGATAATTTTTGTACTTGAATAACATTTTTATTACTGCGATAGTAAAAGCAAAATATTCCAAAAATACTGCATATTTTACTTCTTATATTTTAAATAACACTATTATTATTTAGAAATTCAGAAAATTAAGGGAGGGGATCTTTTCTGGTGGTGCCATCTATCGGAGAGTTTTGACCAAAGTCGTACTTTCACCTTTGTGATGCTCTGGATAAACAAAAGATGCACCCTACTGACGTAAATTCGCATAGCCAATGGCAAAGCGAGCCTTGCCAGTTCAAGTGTTATAAGTAACAACAACAGAAATTCAGATAATATATTTTATTTTTTTTTCAAATATTGAACTGTTCATGCAAATGTTCATGTTAAGTAATTAAAAAATCCATGATAATAAATTTTAATTCAAGTTGATTTTTTTGTATTTTATCTTTGTATATGTGTTCGAAATTTATGAATGCTTTTATTTCAACTACAACAATCAGACGTGATTTTCTAAACTATCCTTCTAACAATCAAAATTATTTTGAGCATCTAAATTTCGAGCCGAATGGAATTCTCTCCACACTTGTCGTTATAATAAGGAATTGTCAGAAATGCAAAATCCCAGAAGATGAATTGAGCACAAATTCGCATCTTCACAGCCGGTGTCAACATCTACTGCAGAACAGCAAATGTGCATTTGAACACATTTACTGCGACAAGTTTATTAAGCGTTTCGCGCGAAGTGATTGGGCGGCAGGGAATACGGAAACCTTACTGTGCATATTTTGTTCTAGAAATCTCAACATGGGGTTGGTCTCCAAGGGCAACTATTAAGAATTACGGAGCCAATTTGAACTAACTCTGAGAGTTAATTTCTTCCCACTGTGCAACTGTAAAGATTCCTCAGAGTTATAACTCATTCTAATAAGTTGCAGGTGCTAGTTTTTAAATTTATTTGCGAGAATTTTCACTTCTTTTGTAATATTATTTGGCGAATGGAAGCATATTGAATTATAACGTCAGTGAAAATACACATTCTCGTGTAACAATATCATAATATATCATTTACTTAATATGTGATGAGCATATTCATTAATCATGTACTTTACCATATTTTCTTTTAAAATATTTTACTTTATAATAAAAAATTTAAAATAATTATATCAATTTTTGTGCTTTTCTTCGTCATTTTCCAATATAACTCTTTTGTCATACAAAATTAAAATATAATGCCTATAGTATAAAACTCATTTAACAAACTATAATATAATTATATTAAATAATTATGTGCATTACATTCAAACTTTAATGCAACTGTGATATAAGCAAAATTTTCATAGCATTTCTTCTATCGAAAATTGTAAATCGGTTTTTCCAAAAGGTTATGTAACGAATTGAACACTATTCTTGATTAATAATATTGTCCAGTTGCGTGAAATTTTATTAACTGTATTTCCAGATGCAAATGGCTTTCTCAAACATGTAATAAATGGATTAAGATCTGGTGATTATGATGGCATCCAAGTAATTTGCATTGAAAAAAAATTTGTATACGTATTCTTTTAATTTATTTATTATTTTACACATAATAATAAATGAATTCTTTTTTTTTTAATGCGTTGAATGTGTTGTAATTAAATGCAATTCTTCGATATTTCTTAGTATAGGTGTCTTCATTTGCTGTAATAATTTAAAGCAGGGCATCTGCACAGCTCATTTTAGTAATTTACTAAAGTCTAATCAAAAATTAATCTAATTGTATTGCTGTATTCAGTAAAATCTAACACCTGCTTTATAGCAAATCTTCCCTTGCCCTTTTCATTGTCATTAACAAACAAAGATTGAAAAGAAATTTACATCAATCAATATAAAAGTATAACTTGGAACTTAAATAGATACTTTTCTTATTATTATTTATTCATTTTTTAAGTAGGACACTTCTAGTTGTATAAGCACGAAAAATGAAGATAAATTGCTTAACCTGAACATTATTTACGATTTTAGAAAAGAGATTCTTTCAACATTTGTCAGTTTCAGTGATAAATCTATGAAGAAGCATTATTATTCAAAACACAATCGTTCTTTTGTAAATTAATCGATTTTTTCCTGCAATTTATCCGCTTTCAAATGACCTGTTTTTAAGTAAAAGAGAATATCTTTTTCAATCCTCTTGTCGTCTAATGAATTTATTTTTGGTTCTTTAGAATATTAAATGAAAAATGACTCTCCTACTTAAAAAAAATAATTTACGGAGATTTACCGGAATGTTTTATTTTAAAAAATTAGAGGGGAGGAATTACTACACGTGGGATATTTTACTATTTTCTGTTGTAATTTCACAGAAGTTTCTACAGAGGAATCTTAAAAGAAAGGTAAAAAGTGTACTCATGATTTAGAATTGCGATATAAAAATGTCACCAACTGGTGAAATTTCAAAGAAAAGATACAGTATTTTCTAAAGCAAGAACTTTTTATCTTTATAAATGCTAAAATTTGTTATAATATTAACACGATCTTTTAGTTTTTCTTATAAATACTATAAGAATATCCTCTTACTATGGTACAATTAAAAATCAATCCTTCCATCGACAAGAAGTATACTATCTAAATTATAATTGGTATCATAGAAAACACCCTGCTGGCGCCTTGCTTTTTGATGGAACTAGAGGTCAACAAACTTGTATTTCACGCTTCGCCAGTGCATATTTGAGTCTTAGGGACCTCAAAAATGTGCAGGGTCAAAAAACGCTTAGACTGTGCACAAAATGTAAAGCTGAACCGGCATCATCTGAGTATATCTTTAGCTGCTTGAATTTTGACTTGGAAGCGGCATTTTCAAATCCCCTTATGCTTTTAGATTTCCTGGCTCTTTACGGACTTGTGGAGTTGGTTTAGTTTTGGCATTAGACGATTTGGGATTAGCAACAACAACAAAAAATACTATCTAAACATGATACAGAGGTACAAAAACATGTAGAGTTTTTAATTTTAGAAGAGTACATTTGCTTTATACATGCTAACCTTGTAAATTTGACTTCATATACATTCATTTCAGCATATGTTAAATGTTTGAATATTTGCTCGTTCTTAAAACTGTTTATGATACCATAAATTTCCAAAACTATAAAGTGTTACCTTGAAATTCTAAATTTTTGCAAGGTTCCATCATTTTCCAAAGCGTAACATATGCTTTTTTGTGGCAATATTTGTTCAAACTTATGTTATATGTCCTTCCTACGTATTTTTAATGTTTTTCGAAACTTCAGAGCAGATTTGTATCTATCAGTTTATCCATACTTCTCAAATATACGAAAAGAAGATTTGACTGAATATACGAATGATTAAAATTCAGTGTCGATTTATTGAATAACGGAGTTCCATTGCACCAGAATATGGATATAATGAACTGTACTCAATTTCATAAGCACAATTTCTGATGCATTTCGACTGAGTATTTTTCATATCTAACCACGACTTCTGAATTTTTGTGTTTATCACAAAATAAGTCCGAATTGAAAGAGATTGTTTTCACATATTGCAAAATATATCTTAATCAAATATGCAATAGCCCAATATGTAGATAGCAATTATTACATTTTAGATAATTCTGGACGGAATACATCAAATACGCCATACATCTGTTTCTGAATGCTATTGGTTAGTATTGCGCTGAAAAGAAATCATATAATAATTCATCGTCTTATAATATTAATATAATTTGGGATGATAACCCAATCTACAAGTTTAATATATATGTAGTCTTAATAATAATTTCAGAAATAAATTACTTAAAAGATAAAAGCCATGCATTAGATTTTATGGCTAAAAGAGCCTTAATGTAACATAAAATGAAATAGAAAACTTTTGTTTAACCTTATATATCTGAAATCCTTTATCCGAAATAGCTTCACTACGTTTTGAAAAGTCTAAATTTTCATAATAATATCATTATTCAAAGCTGTAGAAGATGGACAGACAACGGTCTTATGATTTCTGTGAGAGATCCAGGACTGCACCATATGAATTAGAGGTTACCTCTTCCAGATGCAATCTGAATATTTCTTGTAAAGACAACATATATGCTCATTGGAGATATATTGATCCGATGCAAAGAAAGTTCTGTAATTATAAAATTAGCATAGCATAAGCGCTACCTAACTAATCAAATGCATTAAGATACACAGAAAAATAACAATTAAAATAGCGTATAGTTAAGCATTAGTTTTTAAAAGTTCATAAAGTTTTGTCTCTAAATAATGAATGTCCTTAAAAGTTGATTAAATAATTCACTGTTAAAAATACAAAGTGATAAGTGTGTTAAGGTGTTAATGAAGGGTGTTATCTTTACTCTAAATCGAAGGTTTTAGACAGATCGTTTTCAGGTGGAATATAGATATTCCTGTGCATTTTAATGCTCTTTGCGGACAGGTACAGTAAGAGAAAAAGTATTTGTCATCAGTGACTGTTCCCAAAGCAGAATTTTAGAAAATCAGCATTTGTTTGCTTCAAACTTGTCTTGGGCTGGAAATGTTGAGTTTTGGGGCATTGTAGGATATAGTATAATGGAACCCTATGCCTCCATAGATACAAGTTGAAAAGTCATTTTTTGATTATAAAAAAAGTAGATTGTGAATGGCCTATGGTAGATAGAATTGGATTTAAGTAGGGAATGTCACCTTACTTAATACTTCAGATGACAATGAAATAAAAGATATTTTACTGTGGATGAGATTAAAAATTATTTATAAAAATATATTATTTTTTTAAATCATTTCTGTTTGTAACTGACAGTATTCTTGAAATAAATCAAGTACACGGACTTCTTTCTCGTAATTTTTTCAACGTTTCATTTTTCACCTCCACATTTCTTAAAACTATATCAGAATTGATACATCTTTAGAGTGTGTTTTCCTAGTTATATTTGATGAACATGAGCAAATATAGCACTTATATTTGCTCATGTTTAGAAAATTTGAAGATTCATGACTTTTTAAACTTCCAAATATTTTTGATGAAGAGCACACTAACATATATTTTTATTTTCAGTTAAGAATCGATATTAAACAAATGAGAATTTTGTTTGAAGTTTGGAGCTTTAGATTGTAATAATTAGATCAATTCCCAAGTGCATGTCACAATTATTTTAAAAAACATCGAATTAAAATTTTTATAACATATGGTGTTTAATCTATGTTGCTTTTTTCGCTATTCTAACAATCTTGTTCCAATATGGCAGGGATTCCTATTTCCTAGTTTTAAACAAAAATTAGTGCAATAATTTCTTTTTTTCCCCAAATTATTTGCATAATATTTAATTATCTCTAAATATTTGGCTTTTGAAATACTAAAAGTGGATTCTATTCATTTATTAGTTGAACGAAAGATGTTTCACTTAAAAATAATTTTTATATTAAATGATTGTGTTCGGTATAATTTTTGATATCCTGGCTATACAAATCTTAAAGTTTTTTAATAATTGTTAAATTTAACAATTATTAATGACAAAATAAATTGTTAAATTTTTAAATTTTTAAGAAACTATTACATGAAAACATAAAAAACTTGTTATTGGAAGTGGAAGAATCATTTAAAAGTAGATGGATGAGAAAGTAAATATATTAAACATCAGAGTTTTTCTGTGGAAATTTTGGTCTAAATATACTTTTAATGCAGCAGAAGATGCTATCAGAAAAAACTCGATCTCATACCACGAAGTTCACCTTTTCCATCACCGGGGATCAAAAATAAACCACAGAGAAAAAAAAACATTAGCAGAAGAAAAATAAACAACTTTTTTTTCCGTCACCAGGTACAAAACTCCGAAAAATGTTGCGATACTTCTTCACTTTTGGAACAGATAGATCGTCATTGCTTAAGAAAGAAAAGGAAAAAAAAAGAATTGATACTTCTTCCCTTCCCATTTTATTCCTTCCTCGTTTTCATCATCGATTCTGACATCTCAACCCAACTCGATTGGCGTCGAACTTGCGGTAACGAGAAGAAGAGGAATAAGTCTCGTCAAGAAATAAGAAAAAAACAACAGTAACAAAAAATTAATACCCATCAATAACATCAACCTAGGCCTTCTGTGTGGAAATTTAAGAAAAGAAATAAATGAAAAGCAGAAAAAAAACCCGCCTAGCTCTAGCTTCGAAACTCTTACATCCCATAAACATTTGATGTCTTTGCTCGAAATGGCATTTAAATAAAATATAAATACACTAAGATCAAGCGTACCCTCGCATTTTTATTATGGTATTTTACGCTTGTCGTGTGGTGTTATTAGACTTTATAGATGTTTCAATGATCCAGATGTTGGGGAGAGGGAAAAAAGTTGTGCGTATTTCTTTTAAACATTTTTATTTCATTTATTTATTTGTTTATTTTTGTGGTTTTGTTTGTTAATGTTCGATGAGAGGATTCCAGGTTATTTGGATGAAATGCGACGTGAGTCAAAAAATCTTATAAAATAACAGCGTAGGAAAATAACTGTTATTTTACGCTTTACTTTTCACAATGTCCCTTCGTACTGCGTAAGGAATAGTTTACCAGAATGATGTTAATAACATCATAATGAAAATGTTATTATAGCCTTTTTCATGCATCATTGTGAAATTTTTATGACTTATATCAAAGATTCAAGAATTAAAGTGTATTCGAATAATAAATTACGTTGTCTGGGTTCCATCTTAAGATATCTGATACATTTCAATTAACCAAATTTTATTTATTTATAACATCTTGCAAACTTTTCTTTTTTTTTCAGAAAATAGCCATTTTAAGAATTGTCTAATAACGTTTAATAAATTTCAATTTTTAGGTGCAATCGAATTAATTTTTCTAATTAATGATTTCTTTTCATCACGAATGATATTTGAATACTTAGTGCTACTGTTTTTTATGTATTCAAATATGTAAATTGTAATTTAAAATTGAGATTAAGTGACGAAATCAACACATGAGGAAACATATTTTTATGAAACCATATACGTGAAAAAAATATTAGACCATGGGAACTTTAAATTTGCACGGACATTCTCAGAAAGAAAATCTAATACAGAATCAGAAATGTTTCTAGACACCTTCATTTTTCTCTAAGGTAACAAAAGGTGTTTCTAGACACCTTTTGTTCTATAACACCTTCATTTTCCGAACATTTTTAGTTTTTGATAAAATTTTGAATTTTGAGAACAATGAAATCACACGAATGCAGGCAGTGAATATGTGAATGGCAATTAATGCATTCATACACATATTTTATTAAGTTTTTCTTGATATTTTAATACAATGCAGCATTTTTCCCTACATTCAATAAAGTTAAAGCTAGTTTCTATTTATGAATTACAATGAATTGCATAATTTTATGTAAAGGATTTTAATGCAAATACATACATATATATTATAATAATATTCAATTTTTAAAAAATAATTAAAA